>JBCJKH010035500.1:9364-19661 GCA_039877255.1 Loriculus beryllinus
CTTGCGAAGATGTTGTGAGGTGTGGGAGCTGAGACCCTGCCCTGCCACTTGCCCCACCTGGTGATCACTGCTTCCCAATAGTGCACTGTCCTGCTCATTGCTAACTCCTTCCCTACACTAACAGCAGATTGCATTGCAGCTGTCTTTCTGATATAGTGGGAGGGGGGATGAAAAAATAAATCCCTTTTTGCTAATGTTGGAGTTCTTTTCAGATTGCATGGCAAGGACATGTGGGCCTGTGCACCCATCCTCCTCTTCTCATGTTAGCCCTGCTCAATGCAGCTTTCTGCGGGCCTTATCTCTTCTGCAATCCCTATTTCCCCAAATGATTCAGTGTTTTGCTCCCACTATTTAAAATTAAACTTTCGCATCACCGTTGTCTGGCAGCCCTTATCCAGGCACTGCCAGCACCACATACTCTGCCACTTCTTCCCTCTCTTCCCAGGGGTTTAATTCAGCTGCTTTTTGTTTTCTGTGAACTCTTCCTGGCACAAGCTTAATGAACTAAATTCCATGTTTTTACAATTTGAATGTGCAGATACGCACTTAAAAAAAGAGGACAGATTGACAGCACTGGAAAATAATGCTTTCTGCAGGTTTGCAGCATAGGGAGAGGATGGAGAACTTTTCTTAATGTGCCAGGCAAGCCCCTAAAAGCTTTGAAAGGAGACTTACCTTTCCTATTTACTTGTGGCCAGCGTTACTCCCTTTGCTGCTAGAATATCATGGTAATTTTGGGAAGAAGAAGGCCATTTTCTGGATTTTGCTTGTCTCTAAAGGATATCTTGCAGCTCTTAACAGAGTGTTAAACAGATCTGCTCTCTGCATGCATCTGAACAGTACTTGCTTTCTGTCTTGCCTAGCATAAAGTGACACAAGAGCAATACTTTCTATAAATAACTTCCAAAAGGAGCTACTAATTATTAATGCAGAGGATTCCAAAAGAGAAAGAAAGCAGCATTTCACAGCAAGAACTTTTAATGAGAGCGCCATTAAGGCAATCAGTCTACAAACCACAAAATGAATTGCAAGGCAGCCTTTCCATTTCTTTCCTCTCAGCTGGAGTCACAACTGCCTTTTTGGATTTATCTCCCCAAATGATGGTCTATCACTGCCCAGGTGAATCAGAAGGGTGATGCCAGCTTCTGGCCAGCTGACAGCATGTAAGAGGGGCTTTTTTAATGACATGTTTGTCTTGTGCTCTGGGAGTCAGGCTAGGCAAGTGTGGGGTTAAAATGTGACCCATGTATAGAATTGCAGTTGAGACCAGTGAAGAACCCTCAAATGTTCACCAGATGCTGTGAATGTGTCCGTCAGCTTATATCTGCACCAGGATCGCTCTGGTGGCTCTGAAGTCAATAGCACTGTAGACCTAAAGTGGTGCAGTACTTGAGTAAGCACCAAGTATCCAGGATGAGACCATGAAGCAAAAGTAGCTTACCCAAGGACAGAGAGTAACTCCACTGTACAGAGGACTTCAACACTATGTGCAATTCTAAAATTGCACTATATGCAATTGTAAAACTGTTGTAAAACTGTTCAGAAAAATTACCAACAAATAAATTTTATAGAAACCCAGTGCAAATGCATTTGTACCAAAAAAAAATATTTAGAACTTTGATGCCTAATCAACATCTTTTTTACAAATATTTAATACTGCAAGATACTGAATTAAGAGTATTTTTCATTAAATATTTTTATCTTTTCAATGAAGTCAGTGATTTAGCAAGATTAGTTTTAAGCACAATCATATTTTAAAGTCAAGCATTAAGTTTTGGTCCCACCACCTTTAGGAATTTAACATCCGTAAGAAATGCAGAGGTAAAAATCTATTTATGACATCAACTCAAGATTGAGGAGAGAATAAAAAACAGATCGTGAGAAAAATAAACTATATACGTTCAGACTGGCATTACATGAAGTTAAATAAAGCAGGTGCATGGTATTTTGATAGTCAGTCACAAATGTTTTACAGTTGCTTTCAAACCAAGATGGAAATTTCAAATGAGGAAATAGGAAATGGCTTTATATCCCATATACTTTATAAGTTTAAACAGTTTATTTGCAAGACACTTGTGATTACTCTATTTTCTGTAGGTGGATGAACGCTGAATGTTTTGTAAGACAAAATGGCCCTGCTGACTGCTGATTTTTGTAAGTTTTGGAGCATCGAAATTTCTTTGCAATTTCTGATGTTCTTGTGAGACCTTGTTACGTTAAAAAAGCTTTCACTTCTTACTAAGCAATTTCTATTATTAATATTTCACAACTGAGGTCTAAGGATTCTGAACCTTCTCTCACTGTAGTATTAAACAAATATTTTAAGAAGCGTCGTAGTTTTGCCAAACAGAATGTAAACTGATGAATGACTTAACCTGACCCCAGATGAAGCAACTTATTAAAATAGAAGTCACTTTTTTTTTAGAAGAGAATGATGTAACAGAGTAAATGAAAGGAGATGATCTGGAAAATCCAGGGGGAATTCTTCCCTTGCAGATAAATGCAGCGTAATGGAAAGGAGAAAACATTTGAGCGTTAGCCCTAAACTTGGAAGTCTTCTTGACAGTGACTGGGATGTCCTATTCAGAATAAATGAAGCACTAAAATACATAGTGACGTCAACTCTCCTATTGTTACTTTTCTTGAGAACTCAAATGTTTCTTTTTGGTCATCTTTAGCAGCTGGATGATGTGTTGCCATGGGGGCAGGTGAGTCCAGAAGAGCAAAACTGTTGCTGTTGTGCACGATCAATGTGTGTTTCTGACATTCTCAAGACAGATTTTTGTTGGAAATATTGATGCCAGCCTTCTCTTGGAGCCTTCACCATGTGCTTTATGAAAACTGGACCAGTAAGTGGCAGTAATTAAAGGGAAAGGGTCTTGAGAGAAAAAGTCTTGGAGGAAATTTAGAACAGGTAAAACATACGTGAGAAAGGAAAGTGAAAACAAAAGAACTGGCAATTTCTTTGCCCTGCAATGAGTAATAAATAAGAGACAAAGAAATATAGTGAATTGTTTGGGTCTATTGCCAGAGTAATTGAATTAAAAAAGAGGAAGATTTGTCAGTGGTGCAGGTTTACCTAGGCTAAATTTTGAACTGGTCATCAGAGAATATCTTGTGAGTGATATAATGTCTTTTGAAAAACAGCACTTTTAGCAGAGAAATAGTATGTCAGAGATTCTGCTTATGAAGGAAAGGCTAAGAAAATTAATTGCATCCTCCCTGCCAATAAGAAGAGACTTCATAATAACTTAATTAAGCAGTTATAAATAAATTATGAGGAAAGTGTACATGATCAGTCCTCACATTGTTATCACACTAGCACCAAACTCTGCTGGGAAAAATGACTTCTGTATATGCACCTGAAGCAGTACACGGAGAATCTGAAAAACTCAGAACAATTGAATTGAAAGCATCTGTCTTTCTGCATGAACCTTTTACAATTATTAAAGACCTAGCTTCTGTGTTTCTTCCCAAAACTGAAAACCCATTGTAAAAGAGCTTTTTACATAATCTTTATGGTGAGGACCAACTTAATCTTGCACCCGAATCAGAATTATCTAAAAAGAAGCAAGAAGCTTCACTCATCTTTAAAGTAAGAACAGGATGAAATACCACTGATTTTAATTATTTTTTTTCCTTGAAACTCTGTGTTATTTTGGTGCCGTGTCCTGCCGAAAAGTAGACATACCAAAAAGAATGTAATTAGACAATAAACATCTTAAGATAAAAACCAATAAATCTCATTAAATCCTCTAAAGAAAGCAAAAATAACCCTCAGTTTTGCAGATAGAAACAATAAATAGTCACAAGCATACTGGGAAGCAATTGCCTTGTAATGTTATCACAATCACATCAGACACAAGAGTCCCAAAACTGATGATAGGTTGCGTCAAGCAAAAGAGAGGTTCCAGAAGCTCATCTGGAACAGAAGCATTTGGCCTTGCTCTGATTTAATCTCTGAATGTTTCCAGTCTAGCCTTTCAATGGACACTTTGCATGGAAATGGTGTTCTTGCCAGATGTGACAGACATAGGTTGAGGAGCTGATCAGGAAGGCCATGGGGATGGCTGTTACTTGCAGTGAGTTAGAGAAGGCCACCAGCCAGGAAGTCACAGACAAAGGATGCTCTGGGAAGGAATCAAGTTCTCACAGGTGATCCCACAATCAAAGGATGTGAGAGAAGAAATCTAATGTGTGTCTCATCCCTGCTGACACTGGCTTGGCAGTGAGTGGGCTTATCCATCCAGAGGAGCCATTATTCCTGCACAGATAGCACTTTGCGTCCTTCTCATAACAGAGTTCAAAGAAACAGTTGTAAAACCAGGAGACAGCACTGAAACGTATTGTTCAGATTAGAGAATGAGTATGAGGTGTGCCTATGCTTGCAGGAATAGTTTCATCTGCACTTTAAAGGAAAAGTTAAACATACTCAGCTACCGGTTTCAGTTACTGATTGCAGCAAAAAGCAATTATTCTAACTACATGACCTTCTTCCCTGGCTGCTCTCAGGACTGACCAGTTCAAGTATATTGAGCCTTAGGATAAGAAATTATATGCTTCCGTTGGAAGAGATGAAATAACTCATATGCAGGCATTTTTGTGTTTTTAAAAGTGTTAGTTAACAATTAAAAGAAGCCCATATCTACTTATTTTCTCTATTTCTACAGGACTAAAAAGGTACCTTGGGGACTCCACATAAAATTCTACTCAGTTGATCCCTGGCATAAAAAAGAATAAGAAAGAAACTCTATTAACTGGTTAAATTTCATCTAAAATTCACGTAGAAGAAAGTTGACTGTTCACTAGATAAGGTCCTATTTCTGAAGCCCAGAAGCCTCTAACAAAAATGAATGGCTGTAGTTCAGCTCATCTTTATTTCATTGAGCTCTGGCTGGATTGTTTTACTGCACTGCTTTTAGTTGTATGGACTGGTCCTTATAATTGTAAGTTAGTTCTTAACAAATTTTTGATTTTATAAGGTAAATTGTACTTTCCTGATCTGCCAGCTGACAGTCACAAGCTTTCAGCCACTCCTCTAAATACCATTTAGTTCTGGTTTCACCGTTGGACAAACAATCAGTAGCAATGAGGTCACTTGCCTTTTGATTTTAAAGTACCATCTTTTTCACTGCCTCAGCTGGATTTTTTGATGAGGGTGTATGTGAGGTCACAGCAAACATGGTCTTCACAGACTACTGAGGTTTTTACCAGTGATTTTTTGGAGTTCTTATGGTTGCCATACATGAAATCCACAGGTGCAACAGCTGAGTTTAATTGATGAGCTTTAAGAAAAAAACTACAATCCCCTCACAACCTTATTGGTACCATTAACCACTACCCTGCTGGATAAGGCTGAATTGCATTGCACGCACAGCCAGGAACACATCCTGGGTCATAACAACATGTTTGCTCCAAAACAGCTGGCAAGGATCCTAGGGCAAGTTGCTTCATCACTTCTCCCCAGATTCAGAATGGCCATGCAGTGTTGGAGAAAAAAAGGTAACGGATAGTCTCATATCCTGACCTTGTGCTGATAATGAAGCTCATATGGCCATGTTCAGATATTGCTATGTGTGATTATCCCATCCTGTCAGTATGTAAACTTGCACACATTGTAGGTGCACGTTGCTGGCAACACAGCAGTCATACAACACTGCCACCTCTGTGATTTGTGACTTCAGTACAGATAGCAAGTGATTAAAACATTAAGACATCATAAGACTCTAGAAAGTTAGCTTGTATTGTCAGCACAAGAAGAAACAAAACGTACATGAGATGGAATTAGAAGTGGGAGAATAAAAAGAAAAACATATGTGGGATTTCTCTGGAAAATACTTTGAAAAGACCACCTGTCACTCTCTGACTTGCAGAAACACAAGTTTAGTGGCCTCAAGAGAAATATGACAGTGAAAGACGAGGAAAATTATTCTCTCTGCAGTACTTATTATTCATACAGATGTTAAAAGTTCTGGAAATATACAATATACTTAAATAAGTATCCTCATACCAGGATGAAAAATATAACCTTATGATAACTGATTAGAGAAAATACACAACAATGTTCACCCTATCAGCTGAAGCAAGACTACTTCAGTTAAAGACAGTGAATCACAAGGACAACAGACCTATAAAAATGGCTGGGAATTGGGTTCATCCATTCATGACCAAAAGCTTTTTTACTATTATTAATAAAGTACTCAAGCAGAGCTGACAAAACAGCATCATTTTTAATTGGAAAGAGAAGAGAGCGTTTTCCAGCAAACCACTGTTGCTATAAACCAGCTACACCTCACCCAACTCTTATTCCTCAGTATTTTTTTCCCTGATTATCCAGAGTAAGTTGAGAGCAAGTCCATTGACTTCAAAGTCTTGGCTTACATTGGAACAAGGATCTCCTGCAGTTAAGACCAGATTCCCATTTTCCACTGGCTACACAACTTATTTCTTCCCAAATATCCAATCTCCTCTCATTTTACAGGTAGTTGCCCAGGGCTCGCTCTTAGGACAGCTCTGAGGTTTCTGCCAGACAATAGAAACAACACAGAGGGTTGAGTTTGGATTAGTGTATTTTGTATTGAGCAGAACAAAATATGTTGAGATGGTCTTTTCCATTTGACTGCCCAACAGTTTCCATTTATTTTGCTTTTAGAGAGATGCTCTGTAAAGACCACAAAAGTAATTTAAGGTTACTGATAATTTCCTTTGTTGTGCTGTTAGAAAGGGAATGTATTGACATGTGCAAACAAAATATGAATAAGCTACCTGATGCTCCCATCACACCCCTGTGCCTGTTTCCTGCTGGATATTATCTTAGTATCTTTGTCTTCTCAACTGTATATATTTGGGCATTCTCGTGTTTAATCTCTAAACCAAAAATCGAGAACAATATCAGTACTGGCAAGTAGTATAAGTTTCAGGGAAGTTAATAATGCTTACATGAGATTTCCTTTAACTACCTTCCAAGCGTTATGAGCTCACTTAAATACAACAGTTCGTATATTAAAGCACAAGGGAAATTGTATTATAACCCAAGTAGATCCTCATCTCCATCTTTTTGATGGGTGACTCTTAAAACTATTTGCATTAAATGATCATTCATGCTTTTCTACTTAAATGACTACAGAGCAAGTACAGACTTAGAGTAAAAACAACAAAACAAAAAAAAGAAAAAAGAAAACAAAAAAGAAAAAAAAAGCTCAGATGTAACATGATTTCTTTAAGTTGCTTTCCATCAGCTGAGAAACAGACCTGTTATTATTAAACAGTAACATTTCTATCGTGCCTCAATCAGAAACAAAGAGTAAATACATTGGAAATGGGCTACTAGCAAAATATTGAAATTGCAGGCCAACCCAGAAACTACACACACAGATAGTAAGACAATCCACTTTCACTAAAACTTACAAAGCTTGTTCAACTGCATGGATATAAAAATTGATTACCTATATTTAAAGATATCTACAATATTTTTGTAAGCAAAGCTAGTTTACTGAATTTCATATAACTATTAGAGCACAGGTTACATGTATATTTTGGAGATTTTTCACTTAGCCATTACTGTAATTTTTGATGCAATAAAAACATAAAATGTCTAAATATCTCACAAAAATTCTGTTACCAAGACCATGAAGAATATCTTATCCTTGCCACCCTATTAGGTATTTGCAACAATGATGATGTGAGCCATGGATCTGATAATTTCTTTATCTGTTTTTCCCTTGAGGCTTAATGTGAGAAAAATGAGTGGCATGCTGTGGGTGACTTGCACTTTGTGTTAGGCACGACCTGTAGACATAAAATGCCTTCCCACCATATTTCCATGCCTTCAGTGGCTGCACTTCAGTGATAGCTGAGATTTCTGTAAAGTAATAAGTATTACCTTACACTTCCATAACACTCACCAATGGCATACCTAAATGCCCGTTCTAAATACCACAGAAGCATTATTATTCCTGTTTTACTGATGAGAAAACTCTGACCAAAAATCTCCGATCTTCATTATGAACTTGTTAGCCTGAATGAATCATTCTGTATAGAAATTTTTATGCATATATATATATACACAAATAGTATAAATATTTTTACTAAATATTTCATATTGGTTTTGCACAATAACCAATCCAGTTTGAAGTGATATCACTGTGAAATCCTGAATACAGTATGAGCTTTTATTTGGATTCTTATAGTCCAAAGACAACATTGTATAGAAATAATGCATAACACTGCACAAGGGCAAAAGGAATCCCACCCTTAAGTCCAATGCCCTCCAGTAGTAGTATCAAATATTATTTACAAGATGCCTTTCCCTTTACACTTCCTGTTGTAGGTGAAAGGATTATCACAGTGATACCATGAATGCTTAATTTTAGGATGCAGGTGTTTCTTTTCAGGAGCTCTCTTAAGGTCGCTATTCTGAAGATGAAACAAGACATATTTTCCTTTGTTTTGTTATAAAGTCTCCTTTCTCAAGAGATCATCCCACTCAGGAGGTGCCTGATTCACTATAAGTGATAGACCCTTGCTTGAAAGACAAGCATTCAGGTAAGGGGAAAAAAGGATTAAGAATAAAGAAGGGGTATAAAGTGTACTTCCTTTTATTATAATTAATCAGTATAAAAATTTATGTAGAATTTAAAGAGTGAAGCAATCTAATGTGCCAGAATTAATAGACACAATCAGATAATTACTGCATTTTAATGAATATTAAAATATCAAACAGTCAAGCCTTGAAGTTCACTACTTCTATCATTCTCTTCTAACATTTTAATTTTTGCTGTGTGTGTAGACTCAGTGAAATGCATTCAAGTGCAGAAAGCCAGCAGCTAGATTTGGAATATCAACCTTGTCCTATCTGAAATCTCATAGAAAGCTTAGGTGAGAATTTAAGAGTTACATGAATTTGTACTCATATCTGCAGAGATGCCAATTCCACTTTTTATGACAAAATGACAGAGTAAATGTTTGCCTCGGATCCTTAACTGCCAAGATATTGTGAATCTGGGCCACTACACCCAAGTCACAGGGACACCTGGAGAAATGATATAATAAATCTATTGCTACTCTTCTTCTTACCAACATCCCTCTGCTCAGCTGCCTCCGTACACACAAGTGCAGGTCCATTCTTCTCACTGCTGGTAAATCATGGCAAGAGGTCATAACTCTTCTCTCTGCCCTATCATGAAGCTGCACCAACACTATACTAAGGGAGCTTTGCATCCATCTTGTGCCCCAGGGCACAAGAGAGCTTTGGTACAATTTTTCTGGTGATTGTTTAAAGACCTCACCCTATTAAAGCTCTAATAGTCTTTCTTGTCAATCTAAAAGCTCTTTGCATAATTGTTTTTCAGCTCCAAACTCTATACACAAAAAGGCCCGAAAATGATTTTACACAGCTGAATATTTGTCTTTCTTAATAGATGTCCGGAAATAAAAAATATCTGAAGAAAGAAGATAACATGTATTCTCTCTGTATAACTGTATCATCATTTTCTCCTTTATGAATTTGCATTAGTAATTAACAGTATTTGAACTACTTAAACAGTATATATCTATGCTTACTCACTTCCAGGTAAGCAGCATCAAGATTTTATTAATTTAGAATTATCAAATTAGTTTTACCTATTTTTTCAGCCAATTTACCACTGCATAATTCATGAATTATGTTCTATCATGAATGATAGAACAGCTGGGAATAATCTCAGGTAAAACCTGCTTTGTGCTGCAGGTGGATGTCAACCATGGTGATTAGAGTGCAGCGTTGGTGATGGGAATCAGAATCACCCAGAATATCCTGAGCTGGAAGGAATCCATAAGGATCATCAACTCTGGCTCTCTGGTCCTTGCTGGACTACCCAAGTCTAAACCATATGAACTGCTATGAGTGTACTGTGAATGTCTGAGAGAAACAGGAGAAATATTGATCATTTCCATTCTAACTTTGTAATTAGAAATGACAATGGAAATAGCAACGGAAAAACCATGTCAAGATACAATGTTTCAAGTGTAAGATATAGCATTTCCTACTGTATGACTGGTCTACACTAGCATGTGGTGGTGTTGACTTCATTTCTATTATGACCTGGTTAAGGTATGAAATAAATCTTGTCTCTCTACTACTCCAATAAGATGATAGAATCATAGAATAGTTCGGGTTGGAAAGGACCTTAAGATCATCCAGTTCCAACCCCCCTGCCACTGGCAGGGACACCTCACACTAGACCATGCCACCCAAGGCTTCATCCAACCTGGCCTTGAACACTGCCAGGGATGGAGCATTCACAACTTCCTTGGGCAA
>JBCJKH010035504.1:3926-18590 GCA_039877255.1 Loriculus beryllinus
TGTTCCTGCTTATGGCAGGGGGGTTGGAACTAGATGATCTTAAGGTCCTTTCCAACCCTAACTATTCTATGATTCTATATGTGTTCCCTCACAATCACACAGGTTTGTACCCATTGCCTCTTGTACTATCCCTTGGCACCACCGAGAAGTGTCTTGCCCCATCCTCTTAACACCCTCCCTCCAGGTACTTCTACACATTGATCAAATGCCCCTTTCACAGCTTTAGTACATACTCTAGTATGAAGCAGATGTGCTGTACAGGGTTGCAGTAACCCTATACAGCTGTCATGTGCTCATTTTCAAACTGGGGGGTTTATTTGCATTTATGAAAAAAAAACCACACCTTTTTTTTAGTCAACCATGAGGAATACTGCCATTTATTTACTCTTTTGAGTCAAGCAATAAGTAAACTGATGCCCAGACTCTTAAATTTGGCCATCTGCTGTATTTTTCCATGGCAAGGGTTCCAACACTGTAACTTTTTACCTTGGAGTGAGAAATTTTCTCTTAGATGTCTAAAATAAGGTAACTTACAGCAGTTTTATGATTTTTTTTTTCCTCTGACAGCCAGTTTAAAAAAAAAAACCCACTCTTTAAACCACACGACATAATACTGAACCAATAAACTGCTTCTTAGAGTAGAAATGGGAAAAATATTAGAAGAAGCTCTGATATAGTAACACCAAAAAATAAATTTATTTCAGGAAAACTATAAACAATATATACACACAACAAGCATGAAAGGGTTTTGCTTCCTGGTTACAGGAGTGTACATTATTTTTGCTGCTGTGCTAATATTTCAACGTTACCTACAGCTTGGTGTCCATGATAATATTACCATCCTTGTCCTTTACTCTTACTCTCCCAGAGACATACTTTGTTTCCTGCTGTCCGTTCACATACACAGTCTTGACAGTACCATCTGGATACTCCCGTCTCTTGAACTGTGCTGTGTGTAGTTCTCTCTGGCCATTATTGAACTCTATAGTTTTGCTTCCATCTCTGCATTAAATAAATACATACAGATTTGGGTTTGGGTTTTTTTTAGTAACATTGTACTATACAGAGGCTTAAATTTATTTTAGAACAAACATTAAATATGCAAACCTAAATGAAGGAAGAACTTAACAAATAAGAGTATTTCTGAAAAGCCTGTTAAGTACCATAGCAGCTGGTTGGTACTCAAAAAAGCTGTTTCTGCAAAACTGAATGCAGTAGAACTGCACTTTCTCTGCACTAAATCTTACTGCTGCAACAGTCCAGGAAAGTGCTTGAAACATTAAGTATTAAACCTATCTGTTATCAGCTATCAGAGCTGCTTGTTCCATGAGCTAGGTTCTTGCATATTCTGTAGAATTAGAATTATGCACAAATTGGGAAAATTTCTCAAGTTAGGGAATGAAATAATAACACACACATTGTCTTTGTGCCTCCTCCAAGTTACCACAGAAAACCCAAGATTTCCAGCAGTAAATATATGTTCACAGTACTGTATATTCAAATGTGAACTTGTAGATGTGTCCAAATACTGCCAGTGGCAGTAGTGAGCCCTGTGGCTCCTTCCTCATCTACAGGCTGGGGGTACCTGAAAGGTGAAGCTTACCGCTGAACACGAACAATAGTACCATCTGGAAAGATACTTTCTTCCTGCCCATCCATAAATAAGTTTTTAATAGTTTGATCAGGGAAGGTAATTTCTTTCTTGCCATCAGGATAATGCTTCTCTGAAATGTATATATTGAGACATTAATACAGGTGTGGATATGTGTGTGTATATACACACACACACAGAGCAGTTTGAGAGTGGCTTGGGTTGCATGATTTCTTTACCTATTTGTCCATTTGAAAACTGCAAGACCTCTAAGCCATCAGAGTATGTAGTATGTGTAGTCTTAGCATCAGCATAATAATAAATCTGCAGAAAACAGTTTGGATTTAATGTAACAAGAAATTTTGTACATGTGTGCACATGTGCGCACATGTGCATGTAAATCAGCATTTCTAGAAAAATGCGGAAGATTTAGGGAACATACCACTGTTTGATCAGGCATAACCTGCTTCACATCCCCATTGAAGAAGGTTATAGTTACGGTCTTCCCATCAGAACCCACTTTTTTCCATGTCCCATTGGGGAAATATATGAGGTGACAGCCATTTTTCAAAACCCTTTCAACCTAATGAATACATTACAGAAAGGTCAGTATTGAGCCATCACAGGCACGTTCTCATACATCTTTCACAACAGATGGCTTCCTGGGTTTCAAATAAATGAGCTCTCCTTTTACCTTTCCATCAGGATAAGCAGTTTCTCTCTGTATCTCTTCACTGTCTGTATATGCAGGTCCAAATGGTAGTGACACATGAGCTTCATTAGGAAAAACATCCTAAAATGACAACAATCTAAGCATAAACTCCAAATCAAGCTTTGTCTTTATACATCTTTTTTGTCCCAAGGTGACAGGTATTCCAGGAAACAAGGATGATCAGGAAGGCATAAACACAATCTGGGTATCATGCAACTCCTAGTTAGTTGAAGTAAAACAGACTGAGACTCAGCAATAATTGGTTGGTTGTAGTCTGGACTAAAATGGAATTCAGCAGGGTGTTGTAGCATGGTGCTTATCTGCCTGAAGCCATCCATGCCAAGGTGTGAAACAACTGATCAAGTTTCATAAAGCCTGAATGATACCTGCAGCAACTAATGTAAGAATTAATTCAACTATTGGCAAGACTCTTGCATGGTTGCCCTACATGGCACATACAAACATCCATTTTTCTCCTCTCTCAAAAGGTAAAACATTTTGCAAAATTCAAGGGAGTGCAAGATTTCTATTTCCTCAGCCAAAGACTGTTCAGCTTGAAGACACAGGTAAAAAAGCATTGATTACAACACAACCATTTTCTGGTACAACAATAAAATTGCAGTTGAACATAAGATGAGTCAACAGCTTCACCAGTCACACTCCAGATACTCCTTTAAGTACAAGTAACTATTATCTTAAGCTTTTTCCTCCCCCTTAAAAATCAACTCAAGATACAGGACTTACTAGCACTGAAGTCCTAGAAGAATCTTCTGGTGCTGTCATTGTCTCAGAGTTACTTCTGTCACTAGCAGCTGGTCCTGATGCAGGTGTTCTAGAAAGCTTTCCTGCCCGGATACACATAATACAGTTAATTTGTACAGTGAAATTAAGGTACAGTTTAAGTGTTATTATATAAGGTGAAACTGTATAGGACATCTACATTTCATAAGTGCAGCAGAAACAGGAATTCAAGCTCAACATGAGCTAGCACTATGCACTTGCAGCCCAGAAACCAAGACTATGCTGGGCTGCATTAAAAGGAGCATCACCAGCAGGTCAAGGGAGGGTAATCTGCCCCTGTGCTCCACCCTCATGAGACCATACCTGCAGTTCAGCTCTAGGGCACCCAACACATGATGAGTGACATTTGGGATTACAGAACACAGCTTCTGGTATGCTCCAGACCACCAAACATGACCAGAAACATTTTTCCTCTGAGAATGTTCTCATCACCATTTTCCCCAGAACCCTGCCCTACAAGGTATTTACCCAGATGCTCAAGTCCATTACAAGTATCCTCTTGCCTACTTCTGAGGTGATGATGCATTATTTTTAATACAAGAAAAAATCCACATTAGTTTTATTTTAAAGACCTATAAATTCTCTGATAGACAAACATTAATACCTTTTGTCTGAGAATAACTTTTGCCATTTATCTTGGTGCACTTCTGAACTGGAAGAAGTGGAGATACAGTTTGACTTTTTGGGCCTCTGTTTGGAAAACACTAAAAGAAAGGAAATTATTTGTGGCTAATATGAGATTTCTTCATAACTGTTCATACAGCAACAAAATTTATACACCACACGACAAAATTTACTGGAAGCCTTCCTCACAAATCATACATTTTTGAGACTCGGTCAGCAGAGGGCTGCTACTATGGAACTCTTTCTCTTGTCTGCTGCCTCACTACGGACAACTGCAGAAGGCTGATTTGGTGCATGCAATCCAGAATAAGTGTTATAGCTTAAAAATGAAATCTACATGCTTTAGACAGTGGTGAACATTAGCATTTGGAGAGAATGTGACAGTAACAAAATTCTGCATCTCACCACTAGTTGAGTTCCAAGATTAGTTAATTAAGCATAGACATCAAAGTTGTAGCTACTGAATTCCAAGTTTATGATCCAAACCTCAAGATTATCCACACAGATGAATTTAAAACACCAAGATTAATAACTTACAGATTCTGCCCTTTTTAGATTTATCCCAGGATTTTCTACTTTATTCTTGTTTCCAGCAGCTTCTACTTTCTTCCAGGCTTCTAAACGAAACCTCTCCATAATTTTTACTTCCTCTTTTAGCTCCATATTCTCATTTACTAAAGCTTCTATTTGATCTTTCAGACGTCGATGGGTGGTTGACCATTTTGCTTCTTTTCGTTTTAAATCTTCCTGTAACTCTGCAATCTGCTGTTTTAAAGCCTTAGAAAAATGCATGTTTATAAATTTTCATTTTTTTTAAAAAATGAGACACACACACAAAAAAGAATAAGGTCAGCTTAAAGGGTGAAAAGTAGAAAAAGTTTTCTTCCGTGAAAGAGATATTATTTACTTTAGACTGTCAACTTTACAAGCTAAACTTCAGTTACAGGAAGCATCTTTATTGCCCTCCTGATACCCTCTGCACTTCATAGATTGGCCAGTACAAATACACTTGAGACAGAAACATTAAATCCTTAAGGCTACCCCTGAGAGGACTCTTCAAAAATCTTGACACAGGAAAGCAGGGAGGACACAATCACATAACACACATGTGAATCTGCCTGGCCAGTTTAGCAATTACATCAATTTGTAAGGAAAATCTGCAGGGAAGGAGGAGGGAGATCCATGTGTGATAATCAGTGTGACTTGTCCATACATGTCATACCATATATCCTGGCAATAAAGGAACAAAAAGATTCTGTTTCTTAATCTCTGATACCTAGAATTAATAACAAAATGTAACTTTTTAAATCATAGATTACTATATTTACTGTACAACACTGATAGAATAAAACTCGAGTGCAGTTCTGGTTTGCATTTTGATCCACCACTACGAATAAAAACTTACAACTTAATATTAATTACAGTAATTTTATATCAAAGTTGAAGATCATTCTACCATAGTAATTGGCAGTTTTCAGAAGGGAAACATTATAAAAAGATTCTCTTATGAGGGAGTTTTGCCTTAAAGACATCAAACAAAACTGCTAAGACTGTAGTTCCCTTCTTCAATTAGAACCAGAGAATCACAGAATCATTTAAGTTGGAAAAGACCTTTAAGGTGATTTGACCCAGCCCTGCCAAGGCCACCACCAAAAATGTCCACTAACAGTTCCCTTCTTGAAATCACTTGCAACCTTTCAGTTAAGTTACTGCCTTTAAATGAATTCACACATTCCTGCATAGACTAGAAGAATAATATATTTTATACCTGGATTTCATCACGTTCTTTTTTATCTGGAATTGCTCTTACTTCTGCTGTATATTTTTCAAAAACTTTACGCTCCTTTTGCAGTTTTTTCATTTCCTTTTTTTTATACTCTTCTATTTCAGCCAGTTCTTGGGCTTTCTGCTGTTGGAAGTCTGCAATTTCTTTCCTGTAATTATGAAACAAAGTATTTGTTTTAGCCCAAAACTACTTCACATCTGGATTTCAGGGAAGAAAATGAAGACCTGAATTTTGTGGTCATTGATTCCAATACAGCATGTTATGCCAAGAAAGACTGAAGCTATAAATGGTATTATTTATTTAAGGAGTCAGAATTGTCACTTAGTGTTTGAGGTCCAACGGTTTCTGGTTTTATATCTTCTAGTCACAAAAGTTATCTTAACAAAGCTTTGGCTAAAATTTTCCAGCACTTTTCAAAGCAGTAGAACACCATTCCCCCAAAAGTACCTTGGAAAAAGAATCTGCTAACAGCAGGAGGTCACAAATCAGCCAAAACATGATGCTTTTTCCAAACAAAACAAAAGTGACTGTGGTAGGAGTAGGTGTGCCACATTTAAGCCACCAGAGATAAGTATTCTGCTCTGTATGCTATTTGTATGTCCCCCAGTTCAAATTAAAATAGTCTCTTTTTAGACACAAACATCTGATCTAAAGAAAGAGCATCAGTCATGTTAGTATGAAGATTTGTTTTACAGGACCAGTTTAGGTCTATGTTATCACTTGGAACAAAAGTATACAAATTGTCCCAAGTATAGCCTTTAAGGATATTATAATAAACTAGAAGGGGTTCTTACTATTATCATTTGTGTGCGAGTAACAATTACAGTTTAGTACATACATAGAGCAACAATCAGTTTCTCAACCTGTGTCTCCACTGTAACTGATACACACCAATTATCTACCTGTGCTGTTGGTAACTGGACATTAAGATAGTCTGGAACATACTATGTTAGCCTCAATTGTTCCCATTAACAATTACCTGATATTTGCCAAGGCATGCTCTCTTTCTTCACGGAGTTTAGACAGGCTTGTGTTTTCAGCTCTGAACCT
This sequence comes from Loriculus beryllinus, assembly GCA_039877255.1. NCBI lineage: Eukaryota > Metazoa > Chordata > Aves > Psittaciformes > Psittacidae > Loriculus > Loriculus beryllinus. Next base: position 10,491 of record JBCJKH010035504.1, read on the forward strand.
CTCTATTTCATTTTCCAGTTCGATGAGTTTTTCTCTCAGTACCTGGGATGGAACAGTGTTTCCTGACAAAGAACAGCCAGGTACAAGTTATCAAAGCAGCATCCATATCAAAGCCATCAATAATGGCTGAAGTAAACAATTATTACACACCAGTTAAAAAATAAAATTAAAAAATAAATCAATTTAAAAAATCAAGTGGTACAGCTTTAGAGATAGTGGTAGTATTGTGAAACATTTCTACTGTTCAGCTAACACTGAAGTGACATTTCAAAGCACTTGATGCTATTTACTCAAATACCTCAAATACTGACTACACCTATCATCTTTGTAGAACAAAATATATATTAGCAAACAGAATGTGAAGGGCTTCACATCAATCCAAAGAAATCAGATGAAGGTATGAGGGCCAAGCATCAAACAGGAAAGTTCACGGTTGTAAGTTTTTCCAAGTTTTATTCACAACAAAATCTGCTCACACCCATCATCACTGTGTGATTATTGCAAAGGCCAACAACAGGACCTGTGGGCTTTTTCATCATGCCAGTTTCCTGTTCATTCGCTACCTAACACTGTCGGGGTTTTAATAGTCCACTTTTGAGTATGCAACAGAAAAGCCTAGACACTGATGCTGCAGTCTAGGTAGGCAGTTACCTCATTTACCCTTAAATGGTCTGAGACTCAATAAAAAAACCCTATCCCGCTTCCTGCAAACCACATCTAGCAGGCATCCTTAAACAACCCTGCAAGATCAGTTCTCCACAAAACAATAAGCAGAAGTAGCAGCTTTGTTATGAACTTCTCCAAAACCTAACCAAAATCCTAAATATTCGCTGGAGCAGAGCATGAAACCAAGATCTCACCGCCTTACAAAGAAGGGATTTAAATGCTAGGCTAAGCCATCATGCTTTCATCAAACAACTGCATTTTTAATGATCGCACTTAAATGCAACAGCTTCAGCAGGAGCCTTTAGAGGCAGTCCTTCCTCAGAATATAACCACAGTTGAAATCAACTTGAGTAAGACACAAAAATTAATCCACATTTCCCACATTCCACATGAATTCTTTAGATACTATACTAATGTCAGAAAACACAGACACGGCTGCCACATCCTTATAAGGTGAATAAGCCAACCTAACAGTGCACAGCATTACCCTACTGTAGCATAAACATGCATGGTAGTGGAAAGGGAGGTACCACTTAATTTTTGGCATGCATTTGATACTTGATTTGGGAACAGTGATCAAGCAGCTCCAGATCAAGTTAGTTCAATGAGCTGCTCTGACAGAAAACTAGCCTCCAGGGGGAGAAAAAACACCTTAAAACCCAGGTTGCACTGCTCATCTTCATTTTGCAAGCTGTATTTGTTAGATCTGACATTAAACACTCAACCAGGAGAGGAGATTAAAAGTGAGAACAGAGCCATTCCTTGCAGTAGAATTCTGTACTTATACCCTTTGCTGTAATGTCAGGTTTCAGCTAAAGCATTAGAAGGAAAGACTTGCAAAAGGTTGTCTTCAACATTTCCTACCACTTACTGTTCTCTCACCTCCTGACTCCTGTTCCACATTTGATTTGATTTCATGCTCTGAATGACGTCCTGCCTTCTGTTTTGGTTTCAGTGAAGGAAATAATTTCTTCATGAGGTTTGATACAGGAGGTCCATTTGAATGACTGTCCACTGCAGACTCATTGGACATTTCATCTCCTCTCTTTGAGGCAACTTTTCTCTTTATTGCTTTCTCTGGGACAGCTGTATCATTCTTAGTGGAAAAGTCCATCTGTAAAGGTCTTTTAGTATATTTTTCAGGTAAATCACTGTTAACATAATTTTCATCAAGATCACTCCATGTTCTTTCATCATCAAACTCAAACTCACTCCTACTTATACAAGACACACTTCTCTGATGGTCTGAAGCTTTTCTAATCTGCTTTGACAGTGCAGTGCAATCTTTGTCTGATATGCCAAGGTCAGCATCTCCATTTTTGCTTTCTTTGCTGAGGTCTGTAACAGAGCCCCCATAATCAAAAAATTCTGGATCACTTTCTCTATGGCTCATAAAGGATGGCTGAGCATTTTCATTTTCAGCCTTTAATGTGGACTCTAACTCACTCTCAGAATCTATAGTAGTATTATCACTGCCATCACCCCTATCTGGATTTACAATCCACTTATTACTTTTTAAATCAGGAGCTGCAGTCATGGAAGAAGCTGAAAATACCACACCATCCATTTTATTCAACGGATCCTTCACCCTAAGAGCTGTTCCTGAATGTGAGGCTGTATGCATAACTGCTCTATCATTCATATTTCCCTGTGTCATACTGCCTGCCTTTTTATTTATCTTATTTACAAGTTCAACAGCCAGTGCCTTGACTTGCTGCTGTTTTGCCTTGATAGGGGTAGAAGACATTCTGCGGTCTTTTAAAGTTTGCCAATCTTGATCCAAGATCCTCTGCACAAATGAGGAATTACTTGAGAAAGATATTTCATCTGCAGCTTGTTCTAGAAACAAAAATTCATCTAATTCTAGATTCTCTTTTTCTTTTTCCTTTTCCCAGTTTTCCAGCTTATTTTGAAATGAAACTTCAAAAGACATTTCTGAATCTTTTACAGGATTACCTACAGGACACTTAAAATTAGAAAAGGCACTCGACAGCTCATAAGACAACTGAGGCTTTTCTGTGCCAGGTAATTTGTTTCCGATCTTGCTGGTGTTGGTAAATTCTACTATGTTCTCTTTATTTTCTGTTTTGTTGTTAATTTCTGATGGGAAAAACTCTTTCATCTGTACATCATGATTTTTTCCTGGTTGCATTCTTGTTTCTAATGGCAAGGTATTTTTTCTGTTGTGATTGCTGAGTACCGGGGTCTTTGGAATAGGACAATGTTTGGCTTTATTGGGGCGATTATACTTTTTACATGGTGCAACAGGGTTCCCAGGAACCAGTTCTTTGCCAGGAGGCAGAGTTTTCTTCTGTATTTGTGATCGGTCCACTTTAATGACGTTTTCGTCATCTGAACACTTCTGGTGGAGTTTTAGGGCATTTTCTCCAGGTTTTGTAATTTTAGATTTGGCGTTAGTGAATCTTGTTAATCCTTCTCCTCTTTTCAGGAAGGGTCGCTTGATCACTGGTTTGTGAATGGCTGATCCATTTGTCTCCTGAAGAAAAAGGAAAAGTAAAGATGAGGAAAAGTAAAACACCAAATGTTAAAAACCCCCTTAATACAGTTTGAAGATTTCTTCAAATAAACCCCACATATGAGTAGGAATTTATATAGTACATTTCTACTGGATTTTTAAAGGCATCTTAAACAAATGAAATATTTGGGGCTTATTGTTTTATTTTAATAATATGAATACTGCATTTGGTGTCAGCTTTTGATGCTAGAATCTTCTTTGTACATTTTTAAGGCAGCTGCAGCATCTTGGCACAATATATAAAGCACTATAAAGATTAAAAAATAATAATAACAATAACTAACCTGTAACTTCTGGGTTTGCTCCAGACGCTGCTCTTCTAGTTGTATCTGTTCTTCCAGGTATTCTTCAAATGTCTGTTTCTTCTCCTGAATCACAGCTTTAATAGGTCTAGTGTAATTAAAAAAAAATAGGGAGAGAAAAAGCAAGTCTTACATTTCTAGGCAAAATAACTGTGTTTAAAGGCACTGTTGTTTGAAGACCTAAGGTGTAATTACATAAAACATGACAAATTATGAGATACTTTGACACTTAATGACCAATATGAGAAATGCATTGTAACACTTCCTGTTCATCTTTTGAGAAATGTCTTATGTATATTAATGATAGCAAGGATTTCATACTTGAAAGATACTGTAGGCAGGATTTGCTCTTTCTTCTTTCATTGCTTTTCTCAATGACTCTTCTGCCCAGATCACCAAACTTTCACTCATATTTTAGTCACACTGCCAATTTCAACAGTATCACCTACCCAGTTCAGTGATGCTACTGAGATTGTGTTCCTTACCTCCCCCTTTGATAATCCTTCGCCTCCACAGCAGTACTGGGTCTGTCTGGGATTGAGTGAGCTTTCTTCACAGCAATCCATATGGTGCTGTGGTTTGGATTTGTGACAACAGCAGTGTTGATACACACAAATGTCTTAGGTATTACTGAACACTGCTTGCATGGCATCAAAGCTTGCTTTGGTTTTTCATGCTGCTCCCTGGCCCCAAGAAGTAGACTGGGGGTAGGCAAGACACTTAGAGGGGACACAGCTAGAACAGCTGACCCAGATTGACCAAAGAGCCATTCCATGCAATATAACATCACATTCAGCAGTAATAACTGGGGCTTGGTCTTCTAAAAGTAGCTGTTGCTCAGAGACCAAATGAGCATCATTCTGCTTGTGGGAGGTGGAGGGTGACTGCCTATGCATCACTTGGGGTCCTTCCCCTCCCCTCCCCACCCCCCCATCTCAACCCACAGTTTTTCTCAAGTTGGCTTTTCAGATACCCTCTCCGATTCTGCTCTGGGGGTCAGACTGAGTGGGCAGCTCGGTGACTGCTTAGTTTCTGGCTGGGACCAACCTACCATAGCTTGGAACAAGTACTTCATGTTTTAGCAATGACCTGTCAGACACAGCACAGGCTTAAAACAATACCAGCCACTACTGCTACTTTATCAGCTCCATAAACAAAGTTTCTATCATACATGAGAAGGCTTCTGCCACAAGCACTACTATTACTTCTAGCCATATGCAGATGTTTAAACAAATGTAAGTCCTGGTATCAAACTAAATAGTCACAGCCTTACACTCCCCCGTTACCTTAGGCTGCACCCACCTCTTTAGCCAACAGACAACAGTACATCTTTTGCAGTATAATCAATTTCAAGCTATAGCCTCTCTTACTACAGGTCTCCACAGTACCTAGCAAAACACAGTTCTTGGTTGAGAAAACTACACAGATTGAGAATACCAGACCCTTTCAACCAGGACTGAGAATTCAACCAAACTCATGTTATTTGATACAAGCTGCATAACAATTGTCTGATTTACCTTTCCTCTGTATTAGTCCACAAATGTTTTCCTCTGCTTGAATTTTCAGAGAGATCTGCACTTTCCACACATAAAGTATCAATGTGATCATCTTCATTCTCCATTAATATTTCCATCTTCTTTTGTTCTGGACACCACATGTTTTTTCCTATGAAATTAATAGAATTTTATCTTTTTTCTTGCCACCAACAGATCAGTTTTCAGCTCATACTTTAAGCAACATTCAGGTCAGATTAAACAAGGAGGGAGCTTTATGGTAATTTAGTCTGCCTTAACTCCTACATGAAATAGTCCTAAGATTTGCCCAAACTAATTCGTACTTGAATTTGAGCTTTTTTTTTTTTGCAAGAAACTTCCAATTACGAGTTAAAACTTTTCCACAGACCTTAAATAACCCATTCTGATTGTTCGTCTTCTTTGCTATTGTTAATTTATGGCTTAAAAAGAAAATAAATGAACAAATTTGGATGTCTGCTATACTGAAGAGCTCTCTTACCAAGCTTGTTTCCCATGTATATAGGTATAAAATAGGTTCAATTTTTTCTTTCACATACTCTTAAACCAAGCCCTCTGATTAAAAGTTTTAAAGCTGGTATGAAGTATAATGAAATGCAATGCCGTACCTTTTCCCCTATAATCTCTACAGTTTAATAAGGCTTATTAAATATTAAGGTTATTTAATATTAAGGTTATTTAATAACCTTATTAAACTGCTAGAGTCAAACCAGAACCACTCTTCCAGTCATAGCAGCAGACTAGTCATTTGGTGCCAATGGTAAAGTTGAGAAGAGCAGGAAAGAAAGAACCCCTCTGCACTGCTCCTGACACACAAAAAAATTTTAGTCCTATGGTGGGACCCCGTAAACTCATCTTGATTTCCAATTCCAGTTCAGTCACTAATCCACATAATAGAGCTGTCTAACGACATTCTGCATCCCTGGATAAATTGTTATTTTCCATTTTCCTCAGGAAAATGTGTGTACAGTTCAGCCTAAACAACTCAGCTATCCAGTATGTGTCATTATTTGCTATTTTCAGTCTTTATCATACGTAAGCTTTAGCAGTAATGGTTTTAAGTTTTTTCCTAAAACAGACAAGCACTTCATACAGACAGAAAAACTTGATTTTTGCCTCATGTTGCTTTTAATAAAACCCACATGGACATCAGCAGGAGCAGCCCGAGATCTGTAAGCTGTCAGTAAACCAAACCACTAATGAACTAAACCAACACTTGGGTAAAATCTTCACAGTTAGTAATAGTAAATTTCAGTAACTACATTGGGAAAAATAACCCACCACACACCAAATTATATTCTGTAAATGACTAACCAGTAATGTGTTTGTCTTCCTCATTTTTCAAACAATTCTGCATTTTCATAGGCACACCCAGACCTTGTTTCTCACAGGGAGGCACTCTTGAAGGGCTGTTCTTCAAAGATGAGGTGCATTCTTTGCTGTTTAACTTTAGTAAAACATCACTGTCTTGTGCATGTGGAGAACTAATTGGAGCATAAGCTCTGTCTTCAAAGATGTTCTGATACCCAGATGATTGCAACTGGTGTAAAGCAGTTGAGCCCACTGAATGCCCAGGTCTCAGCTTTTGACTTTCAGCCATTAGAGGATAGCCTTGAAATTAACAGGAAAAAGAAAGTCTGTGTCATTATATGTATTACACCACCACTGTTCCACAGGAGAAAAGAAATTATACTGAAAGGCAAGATTGACCACCCAGCTCCATCCTTACGTTAGTGATAATGAATAAGGAATTAGGCAATCCGGGTTTTTGTTCTCCTAAACTAAGCCCTAAGTTCATCTTCTCAGGCAGGCAGAGTGAAAGAAAAATAATCATTTCGGACAGGTTGGATTTATACTGCCAACAGAAGAAAATACCCCTGCTCAACTCTCAAAGCTTTTCCCAGCCCAGCACTGTCCCCTTCTGTTGCACACAGCAAATGAGACTGGGAAACCGATACAGGGTACAAGCGTTTGTTTTTAAATACAGATCCTTCAGTGCATCATCAGAAGAAATTTTTGCTGTGAGAGCACATGCAAGGAGAGAACACTTAACTTGGCTACACTGACAGCTTAAAGCAATCAAAAATATTGTGAGAAACAGTGATCAAAAACGAAAGCAGCTGTTTGTTCTACACTGTAATTTGTATTTGAAATATGTTCTTCATATGATCAAGTCACATATGATCAAGTTACAATTACAGCTGGCATTTTATAAAAACAGGACAGTCTTCCTTCTACACTTAACTTTCAGGCACTGGAGCAATGCAGCATTTATCTTTTGATAACTCAAGTAGTCTTAAGGTGAAAAACACTTAATATGCTTTTGGGTTTTAACTGGAAATGAGATTCATTTCTTCAGTTTACTCACAGTACATCCTACAATTTCTTTCTTAACTTCCCCAGACCTGTTGTCTGGCCAGATACCATGCTAAGTAACTTCTGCTGCTCTTCCATTAGCCTTTGAAGTTGCTCCATCTGCTGTTTCTTTAGCTGCTCCTGTTTCTGTTGTTGCAATTCCTTCAGCTTTTCAAGCAAAAATGTAAATGTATTGAGGTTAAGTTTACTTAGAATGTACCACAGGATTAGTGTCATGGAGACAACAGGTCTTGTTTTAAACATTTTCAATTAGGTAAGTATAAGTGTAACATGAAGGAAATTAAGAATTTTCCTATCTATGAATACATTTGCTATTTCCAGTTTGTCCAGTTAACAGTTCCACCAGTCTTTAATTGACCAATCTGCAAACAACAGGAATCAGAACATTCATTTCTGGTGCATAGGAAAAGTATTCAAATTCTGCTCTTTTAAAATTAATTTATGCTAAGCTGTGGTTTTATTCAAATGTAAAATACTTCATAATAATTAAAGCTTCAGAGAAAGTGCAATGGGTTTTTTCCCCCCTCTCTCCAAGATCTCAGTCAACAGTCTCAGTGAACAGTACTGACACAAAAGGCCAAGAGAGGAGGAAAAAGATAATAGAATCATACAATCATAGAATCGTTAGGGTTGGAAAGGACCTTAAGATCATCAAGTTCCAACCCCCCTGCCATGGGCAGGGACACCT
>JBCJKH010035509.1:0-12480 GCA_039877255.1 Loriculus beryllinus
GAAAAACTAAAAAAAGGGATCCTAGGGAATATTGGGGGGGAAAAAAAGAGGAAAAAAAAAAACCCAAGAGATCAGGGAGAAATAAAGTTTCAGCAGCAGATTTTATGTAGCCAGCCAGCAGGATTCAATGTCACCGGAGGGCAACATCAACGTTTTGCTAAACTGACCACATCTGGAGCCTTTCTGAATGGATCTGTATGGTACAGATGCTGTAAGATACAGTGTCTCTTTATTTAAATAAATAAATCCCTCATCTACTAACTCAACAATTTGTTCTCCAGAGGTCACTGTGATCTATAGTCAGCTCTTCTGACAAAGTGCAATTGCAACACTGGCAAAGTACTTGAGAGTAATCCCAGTAGTGAGGGAAAATAAGAAGTCCAAGTTGTTGTCTGTTCCAAACAATGGGTAATAAAAGCAATGTGAACCTCCAAACTTTAAGTTTTCACAAGTACAAACAATTTCCTATTCTGTTTGGGTCCGTGAGGAGAAGTGAGTTATTTTCTCAACCTTATCTAGATTTCTTTCAACTTAATGGTTTTTGTGGAAAAGATGGCCTCAAATCTCAAAAGGAAAGCCCGTCAAACCCCAGATCTCCAAGGCTGCAAGCCCAGGATAGCCTTTGCACAGGGGCACACACCCAGCCAGTCTCCAGCCTCAGCCACAAACTGGCCATAGGCAAGTCCATTTGGCACACTAAAGGAAATTCCTCAGATAGGGTACTGATAATTCCAGCCACATCAGAAATATTTCATATCATGACTGCCTAAACACTGAGTAATTACACCAGGTCAGAAACTAGTGGCTGGACAGCTAGGCTGGATATCTATTAAGCTGAGCCCTGGCTTTCCCTTACCCAAGTTCTGTGATCGGCAGTCATGGCCATTTCTGAGGAAAGACCTGGATTCCCAGCAGTGGCCTGGCTGCTGGTGCATCACCTGCAGCAACTGTTCACAAGCCATAAATGGTTCAGGTGTGCAGAGGAGAAACACAGGTGAGAGACAGGAGGCAGAGAAGGAACAGCCTGTCACTTCTGCAAGAAACAAACAGCTAAGCTCACAACAGATTAGTAAGTTTTCTGCCTTTCTGCCGTCTCCTCCAGGTTTGCTTTTGCTCAGTTGGCTACTTGTCACCGTTGCACGTTCCTATGGTTCAACTTAAGTGTTGTCTTATCAGCCTTCTGCTACTTATTCAAGTTACACAAGTCCCACCACTCTGGGGCTTGTTAGATAAGGACAGAAAAAGAAGAAGCCTAAAGACAAGTACAGCATAGAGCGAGTGGATGCTCTAAGTAATTGTTTCCTTGGCTTGCAGAAAATAAATGCCCCTCTACCCTCTAACCCCTTGTCAAAATTTAACCTTGGAAATAAAGATTTCACAGAAGGAAAAGCTCTTAAATAGCAAACTGTTTTGATGCTTCACTTCTCCAGAAATGAGCTGTTGGTTTTGATATACTTATTATACCACATCTGTCTTCTAAATCACAGAGCAATATTAACACCTAACTTTTGCCATAAATCGTGAACATCTAAGTAATTTCCCTGAATTTTACAAGTGAAAATGTCACCATCTCTCACTATTTGTCTGTAGCATGTATATATTGATATGGTTTACTTTTTTCTCAAGAAAAAGAAAATAAATAAAATAAAAGAGCAAACCCTCAAAACCATCCGAACAAAGATGAGCTGCTATTAACATGACTTTCAGACTAAGCAGAAGTTTGTGATATGAGGTGCCATTCCCTTACCCCATCCCCCAACTCCTAAGACAGAGAGGTGATATTTATCTTGCAACAAAAAAAAAGAAAGGAAAAAGGGGGGAGAGAAGTAAACACGGCATCTTTGAGACAAATTTTACAGCACTCTGAATGATATGTGCGCTTTTTATGTTTATGAAACCACCATCTAGCGAAAAATAGCAGCCTAATATTTTGACACGAAGGTCATTTGAAAGTTTTACTGCCTGCAAGCCCGATCCATTTTGTTGACAAAAGGCTCTCTCAGGGCTCTTTAAGGTGCCCCAGCCTGCTCAACTTTCTCTCTGTCTAGCATTTCTATTTCCCCTCCTCACCCCCTCCCACCAGACTAATTACCAGCTCATTAAGGCTGTCCTAATGAATTATGTTACAGCATTAAGACAGGGCTTGGAATAAATGCTCATTTAGGTACAGGAGGAGGGACAGAGAAATTACTACTTTTGTCAACCTTGCCAGCTGAAGCTAACTTGATCTGACCACATTCAACATCCAGACCTCTTGCCTCCCCTCCCCTGCCCCCCAAATCATAAATATTTCAGCCGAAATGAATTTTAAATTGATATAAACGTGCTCTTGGGAGGAATTGGCTTCCTAATGCCACAGAAAGAGAAATATTCAGGAAGGTTATACTGTGTGCACATCTGAATTTGTGCTCCATGAGCTGTGCTGCCTGCTCCTACAAAGGGCTGAGGAGTAACAGGGGGTGTGGCGTATCCTTCCCTGGTTCAGTGAGGTCAGGCAGCAAGACAAATGGACTTGGCACTGACCAGCATTTATTAATTAAAGTCCTTCTGTCATATTTTGGGTGACTCACAAAGGTAGACAGAACAGGCACCGTTTAACATTGCTCCGTATTACATAGTGAAATTGTTCCCATTTCTCATACAGAACAGCAGTGCTGGTTCCACAAAGAATTCTGCAACCCAGCCAAAACCACGAGCTGTAGAGGAGAGTGGAGCTATCCAGTTCCCAGGACAGGGCAACACTTTTAACATTCTGCTTTCTCAGCCAGAGCTTTATCAAAGACCCCTCACCATCATCCATGTATCTTGGATACATGAAGCACTATGTCTCACTTTTGAAAGGCAAATCTTGTATTTTATTAATTTTTTGCTCTTCTTCTGTTAAGCAAATATACAGTGGTATCTGAGTTTTTGCTCTGGCTTTCCAGAGGGATTTTAAGGTCTGTAGCACCCTTCACACATTTGCTTTTCTCCTCATTGGGTCTTTGATGTAAGTAGGTAAAACACACTGCAGAAGAAATGCAAGGACAACAGTGCCAGAAGTCTTTCCCTGAGATAGTCACGATCAAAAGTAAAATGTGGTACTTTAAATAGGCTTGAATTCCCTCAAAATACACTATCAAGATTAATTTTCACTACATGCATGTGGGGCTTTCAATTATGGTCAAGGTAGCAATTTGCACACATTTTAAAATCGAGTCTGAAACTGGTAAATATATGCTAAATATACAAATTAACATAAGACAGCTGAAAATGAGGCAGATAAGAATTTATTCTATTCTTCAGGAACCATCTATTTTTTGAGAGCTCTAATTAGTTTCAGATTTTGGTGAAGAATCATTAAAAGCAAATCAGTTAATATTGTGTCCTCGGTATTACTGTTCTTATGTATTACCTTTTTTTCCAGGTGCTTCCTCAGAAGAAGTCATAGACAGCAGAAAATGCTCATTTTTAGGGAAGTCTTTCAGCTGTGCCATATTGCATTTTTAATGGCTTCATTAGCGCCAAGCAAGAATAAATATACATGCAAACCTATGAGCTGACATTTCCACACAGACCTCAAAACCTTTTTAGCAGCAAAGGTAATAATTTAAGTTGTCTCTTGAAATAAGAGGCCACACCAATCCAGAGCTTTTGTACTTTAAAACCTGTCAATAACTGGCTACATTTTAGCAAGAATTGAACTCCCCTTAAGCAACTTGCACAACTTCCTGGCTGGAACTGGACTGCAACATGCCTTCTGTTTTTTTAGGAAAAAAAGATACACACTGCAGGATTTAGCAGATGCTGCAAGCCAACCTTTGTTTTATACCCATTCATCATCTTCTAGTCATAAAAATTAATGGCAATTGCATGCAAACTTTTGCGAACAGTGCCCTGCATTACATAGGCACAAGTATATATGTTGTATAAACAATCAAAAATGTTAGAGAGGCATTTTCCACACTAAGATACAACCTAGCAGCCAAGCAGTAGATTATTCTTATCACTTTTCTGCAGTAAAGCAGGAGAGAGAAGGCAAGCACATATGAGGCAATTTCTGCCAGAGCAGTAGATGATGGAGCTGTTGCAGGTCAAAGAATAAAGTAAATTTTCCTTTCCTCAATACATCCCTCCCTCATCTCGTTTTTTTGGGTGGTTTTTTTTTTTGTTTTTTTTTTTTGTTTGTTTGGTTTTGGGGGTTTTGGGTTTGGTTTTTTGTGGGTTTTTGGGTTTTTTTGGTTTGTTTGTTTTGTTTTTTTTCCCATTTTGGTCTTTTTTCCTTCCTTCTCCTTTAAAAAGACAAAGAAGTAGCTGATGAGGAAAAGGAGCAATGGGGAAAATGCCCTCTCTCTCCCATTTAAGGGGTCAGCACAAATATGCCAGCAGAGTGACAGAAGCCATCGGGCTCCTGACAGCAAGACAGGCAGGTGAATTGGGCGGTCGCAGTATCAGCTGGGGCCATCGGCATGTCCCACTGCCTATCAGTGCTGTGCCTGGCAGCTGGGGAGATACATTTAGATAAAGCAGCCAGCAATCGTTGATAACAAATCCCTCAAATGTCAGGCAACACAAAGGGCAGCATTGATTGCTGCTGTACAGCCCGCCTTTCCTTTTCTTTGGTGCTCTATTTTTCCCCCTCTTTTTAATATAGCAAAGACTCTGGCTGGGATAATCTGCCTGCAGAAAAAGCCATTGTACTGCTACATGCATTGTTTTGTTCACTAAATAGAATTTATCAATGTTTCTCTGATTCTTTTTCCTTTTTCCTCCTCTTCCCCTCTATACCCCAAGCTGCTACCTAGCCTCTTCTTCACAGGTGGGACAAACCCAGTGAAGGACAGACAGCAAGTCCTAGATCAGACATATGGGCTCTCTGAAATCTATGGTATAGATTTCCTCTTCTTTCCCACAGCCTTGGAGGGGTGCCCAAAGCTAACACTCATCTCAGCTTTTATTTATTTCTGACACTGAACAGACATAGCTGACATTTTGGGGCCATTTCATCCCAAAAGCTGAACAGATCTGAAAACGCAGAGTATTTTGAATCTCAAGCACTCAAGATGTTGCCTCATTTGAGCTACCCCGTCTAGTGCTGACAACCTACAAAGCTGAACGCCAACTCCTTGAGATACACAACATTTTGCAGAGGCTGCTGCCCTTGCCAGGGACACCCTACCTTCTGCCCTGAGACAGAGCCTGGACTTCACAGCAAAAAAGTATTCTCCAGCATAACTCACACAGCATAAAAGGATGAACTGAAGGTGCATTTGACATTAACGGTTTCCTGTGCTCCACATGCTGATGTCTCTAGTGGTTTTCTTCAAATCTACATCCTCAGTTTCTCTTTCCAGAAAATGGGCATAACGTATTGTCCACTCCCACATCCCAGCACTGGACTGCAGCTGCTAACCAGCCAGTATTTACAAAACAGCAGAAATTACCAGCAGGCTCCCAGAAGGTAAAGCAGTGGCACATTTCTAGCCCACTGCCCAGGACTGCCCCTCACCAGAGCTCCCTTCTCCATGCCTGACAAAGGAGAAAGGGAATCGCAGTCCATAACACAGGAAGAGGCCTCAGCACTCAGGCATGCTTGCTTCACTCATGTCAACACAGAATCATAGAATAGTTAGGGTTGGAAAGGACCTTAAGACCATCTAGTTCCAACCACGCTCCCTCTCTCACTGTCTTTTAAAATTATGTGAATTTAAAGACAAATCTCTGCTTCAGTAATGAACAGACTGTTCCCAGCTATCAAAAAAAAGAAAAAAGAAATACAATCCCTGACACTTTATAATCATCATTTTAATTATTATAATTTTAGAACTCATACTTCACTAATAATAGGACTCAAACAAAAAAATTTAGTATCCCCAGGGAGATAAATGACAATGGCTTTTGTCTCATATGCTTGCTATAATTATGACTATTTGATCTGATGCAGTTTTACACTTTTATACTTTCAGCATTGATGTTTTGAATGCAAAGCTCTCTGAGGGTCCTTCTGTGGCCTGGAGGATTATATCTGGCTCTCAGCACAGAAGCATTTCCAGTACTCAGTGCTGTTTTGCAGGGATGAAGGGTTTGAAATCATTCACAGAGGTAGCCACAAACAGCATCCCTGGGCAGCAGCTACTTTGCAAAGAGAGCAGGCTGCTACTCAGGAAGGTGCTCAGCACAAACAGCTTTATCAGCTCATGCAAGCTAAGCATGCAGGATGAGTCCTCGAAGGAACAGATGACATGGGCAGGACCATGACATGGTGGACCTGTCCCTTCCTTGCAGCAGGGAAAAGCATCTTGTTCCATATTTACTAGGGAAAGGCAACATGACTGATGTCTGCCCTCTGTCAAACCAAAGGTCTGCCTTGCTGGTCTCTGATGACAGCAGCAGCTGCCTAGGGATGAGTGTAGGTATCATCGTGTGGTTGGAAGCACAAGGGCAGGCACAGAGTTCTACTTCTGTGCTATATTTTCCCAGTGTCTATCTGAAGATTGCACTTGCAGCTCTGTTTAGAGCTGCTTAGCAGTTCCTGATGGACTTTTCCATCCTGAATTTGTCCTAACCTTTTTGAAGCCATTTTTGCAGTACAAGCAAAGTTAAGTGTTTCCCTTTTCAAAAATAAATACTATTTTAATAAGAAAAGATGGCTGGGGGGGGAGGGGTGGATAAATAAATAAAAAGAAAAAAAAAGATTTTCCCCATAAAAATGGGGTTTGGTGATTCTTATAGCACAGTGATCTTTCACACTTCCACTTCAAGTCTGGAAGTGAAGGGGACAGGAGAGAGAGTTTGTCTTTTAAGACACAGCTTCTTTGATCAGTGTCATTCACTCTGGAGAATGGAATATTGAATTCCTTTTGCAGTCAGGCTGCGCTTAAACACTTTTGAGTCTGGCTGCAGTTTGTGGACTTTGTGAAACATGAGTATCCCTCCTGCCTCCCTTCACCTTTCTTCCCTGACATAAGGATTTTCAAAGGGCATCATGCTGCTTGACCTAAGAAATGGAATGTTCTAAATGTCTCCAGCCATTGATCACAAACACGTGGCCATGCCAGGAAAATGGGCAATTCTTAATACAGCAATTCTTAAATTGGAGGGCTGTGTTCTCACCCCAGGCTCATGGGCAGAAGAAGCAGGAGGGGAAGTCATAGATGTGTATTGCCCAGGCATAAATTCTGGAGCAGTCTCCATTGCTAAAGGCCCTGAAGTGAGAAAATCTATTAAACAACTGTGATACAATTTTTGGCAAGGAATGGTATTTTCAATTATCCTGAATGTCTGTTAATGCTGATATAACCAAGCCTGCCAGTTTTTCCATTGCAAACCACAAATTTCAGCAGTGTGTAAAATTCTGCCATGCAAATGCATAGCCTGCGGTGAAACTTGGCAGACAAAGCTTCAGCTGGATAAAGGTTTTACAACAACCTTTGTTTAAAACAAAGTTAATTAAATTTGGGTTTAAAGCAGAGTTTCAACCATTTTTAAGTTTCAGAATAATGCCAGGACTCAATTGCACCTTTTATCCAAAGATCTTTAAGTACTAAGGCATCACATTAGCTGCAGAGCAGAGTCAGGAGGTTCATTTGCCTTTGCCCTCTACCCAGAGCTGGAGCAGGGTGTTGCTGGCCTGGAAATCCCTCAAACAGGCTGCCCAAGGCTCTTTGCACTGTTTTTCAACATCCAGCTGTTTCAGAAGCCACCATGGACAGACAGTGGGGAGCACAGAATCAGCACCATGAGAGTCCCAATGACTAGCCCCTTTCCTGCCACCCCAGCCCAACCCAGAGCACTCCCTCCACCAAGGGAAGTTGCTGCGTATTCACTGTGTGCTGAACCCCTGCTCCATGCAGCTCTATTTTGCCTAGGTAGAACAGAGCATGCGATAAATCAAGGCCAGGGAGTTTATATGCTTCAGTTAAATTGTACAGTAGATTAAAGATTAAAAAAATAAATTAAAAAAAAAAAAAAAAAGGAAGAATTAAAAAAATAAAAATAAAATCAGGAATATAGTCCTGTTGTGAATCCCAGTCAACTTTTGTGCTAGGGAGGGAGATATCGTTCCAGAGGCTCTCGTTTTAAAATATATCTGTTCCCCAAGCTGAAAATCTAATCAATTCATCCATATTGTGGACTAATTACTTTTGCTATTTTGTATGGCAGTGAGGACAGGGAGGGAACAAAATATATTTGGTCTGCTCAAGAGTGGCTACTCTACTACATCCAACATAGAAAAATAACTGTATTTTATCAAGGCATGAAATTCCTTTGAGAAACAGAAATAAGAAAAAAATCATTTAATGCCAGAGTGAAAAAATACTGCCATGACAAGATACTTTCTAACAGTACTTAGAAGTAAAGTACTAACTAACTAACAGTTTTACCAGGACAGATCCATCTTCTCCCTGTTTTACAGCAGAGAAGACTTGAAAAATTGTTGTATTAGCTTGTTCTAATGCAGGTCTAAAGTGAAAATTTCAGTTCAAGCTGACCCCAGCCCCACCTCTTTGTGTACACCCAGCATTCACTGGTTATCTGACAGTGAGACAAACAGTCTGTTGGACCTTTTGCTCTGTATGCAAGACTACAGCCATGAGAAAATCACAAGGATACAGCAGAGTTTCAAATATCTCTGTTTGCTTATCAAACGAAGAGAAGATAAACACAACAGAGAAATTCTGCTTCTCAGGCAAGATACCAGTGGCCTCCCTGATAGTGCAGGACTACTCTGAAACCTCTTTGGGGCTGCAAGCATTTTGCACACACACACACCACTCAACAAAAGCCACACCAGCACCACTCAGTAAATATTAGATTATCTTGATTTTGTGTGACTCCTTGTTCATATGCTTTACCCATGATTCAGCTTCCCCATAAACAAAGGCTTGAAAGAGGCCATTATACCCATGTTTCTTTCATGACACAAGCCTGAGCAAATTCAGGTAAGGCAACCCTTTGAGAGCAGTCTTTTTGTCCCTTCAGGAAAACTGATGATGTTTGACAGGCATGAACAATGGTGCCTCCACCAGGACCTGGCCTGTAAGGAGCTGTACAAATACTTCACTTAGCTGTACGCACTCACAGTCGGGCAATTCTTAGGAAAAAACTTTCTACACGGATTAAACCAGGTCTTATTCCTCCATGTGCATGGGGGTGATCTGGGAGTGCTGAAGCTGGATTGCAAAGTCATGCACTGGTTCCTGACCAGGACCTCCAGACATGGTGAAAGTAACACCTGTCCCAGCCTTAGCAGCCTGTGATCGCTGGTACGATTTAAGAACTTATGCTTGTTCATTTCTGACATCTTTTGCAGGTATCTCAAAATTCCCATTTTATATACTCTAAAATTCCCATTTTATATACTAAGTAGCCCTTTTTAGCTGTTTCCAGACATTGTCACACAGCACAGAGGAAGGCCTACTGAAGATCATGGTCCTGCCAACATGGAATAAGCAGGGCTCTCAGTTACTCAGCTGTTGGCAGGAAGATGAGAAGTATGGAAGACACAAGCCCCAAAGGCCTTATTGAATATATGGAGCGACAGCTAGAAAAGTTCACAACATTCTCCTGAATCCCTCTGAAGTCCTACTGCCAAATCCTGCCAAAGTACACCAGCAATGGGAATGATACAGCCCTGAAATACTGTCACAGCAAGCGCCAGCAGCAGAGATCCAGGGGGAGGTGGTGAGTTATTTTCCCCAAACCCATTTGCCACTCACTCCTGCTGTCTGGTGCTCCAGTCCTAGACCCATAACATGACAGTGCCCAGCCGCCTCTGTCTCCCATTGCTCTTGCTCTAGTAAAACATTTCTCACCCTCAGCGATGAATTTTCACTTTTTACCTTGTCCCACGCAGGGCTAAGCAGAAGTAGCACAGAGGACACTGAGTAGCGAGTGGAGATGTGTGTGGTTTAGTTGAAGCCCTCCAAAAGCAGTCTTAAAAGACAGATCCCATCACAGATCACCTTACACAAAACAAACCCTGAACTCATCCAGCACAAGTTCTGCAGCTCAAGGACATGAGCTGCAGAAATTCCTCCCATCTGTGGATATTTGAAATACAACCATAAACTGCCAGGCCAATTTCAGGCTCAAAATGTACTACTGTGTTTGAAATGCTAATAAAAAAAGACAGAGAATCTCAAGCATTTCATTTTAGCTTTGATCATATACCATCTGGAGCTATTGGGAATGACCATGAGAAAGGAGGTAGTGAAGCAATCGAAAAGTTAAGTTCCGAAAATTTGTATGAAAGCATTATTTATGGTCTAAAATTATGTTGGGTCTCAGAAGTAAAAAACCAGAGGAAATCTGTACCTCTGTGGGTTAATAGGAGGCAATTAGGCAGAAATGAGGAACTATTGAAAACTTAACTGGTTGGTGGAAGTAAAGTGTGCGCAACTTAAGAGGAAGCAAATCCTTTCTCCTCCCCTAAGAGAGCAAGGAAGGAGTAAGAAGTAGCAAAGAAAGAAAGCAAGACAGGCGGCGAGTTCATTGAGGAGACCCAGAGTCACCAGGAGTCCAAGATCAATGGTTATACAGGATTTTTACTTGGGTAGAGGGAATGCGTGAAGTTTTGACCCATTTTCTAATACTCTGTACTGGTCTAGTGCATAAGGTTTCTACCATCAGTGTCTTTGCAATGACAGCCAGCTTGGGTTTTCCCCCACATATCTGTTCACTCCCTCCTCACTAATTGAGTAGCTGTCACCTTCTTTGTCACTGCAACGGAGCAAATGCCTTGTCAACCAAGCAGGGATGTGGCATTCTATTTCTGTCTCTATCCTCTGCATTGCAAGTGCTACGTGTTGGAAGCAAGGTACTAAGATCAATTGTATCAAGTAAAAAAAAAAAAAAACCACCAAAACCAAACAAAACCAACAACAAACAAACAAAAAAAACCATTTAGAAATAAAAAAACCCCAGGCAGGCAGGTCTAACAATACTCACAAACACAAAGAATGATCCAGTTTGTCTGACTTAAAATAAGTTGGTAAAAATGCAAATGTGCACAGAGAGAATAGCTTTCATAAATACATATTATATATATAAAAGATAAATGAATTTTTCATCTCTAATCAGGGTTGATTTAGAAAGCAGTCAGCATGCTTCTGTGTCTTGCAGTCTCCTCTTGAATCCGATACCTAATCCAAGTCTTAGATGCAGAGAGGCAGAATACCAATGATTCAGGTAAAAATGCAAAAAAGCAGCAGCAACTCTTGCCTGTGGCATTGTAAAAGCCAAACGACTGTAGCAGAACCTACCACCTAATGAGCAGGAAGTAGGGGAGCTCTCACCTCTGAGATACAGGCTTCCTTAAAAGATTTGGCATCAAGGCTGCAGCTCAAAGGCAAGAATTCAGTCTTGACCCCCCTCAAGCAACTGCATGAAGCCAAGCTTTGGATGTCAGGTCCTGTCACTGTAGGCACAGCACAAATGCCCTGCAGTAATGCCACCACCAAGGCAGCACTCAACTGTCAGAGCACCAGCAACACAATTCATAAGAAAACCAGCAAATACGACAGCGCTTGAATATGAATCTGGAGACAAAGCAGAAACTGCAATCGATTGAGAGCGTGCGAGTCAAGACTGAGGGTTTAAAAAACCAAGCCAACAGTTTGCAGAGGGCTTTTTAGTGCTGTTACAGTAACTCCTTGTTAGATGCCATGAAAATAAAGGACTCTGCCCAGGCTGCAATTGATCTCTGATCAGTCCTGACCAGACACTCTCCTAAATATAGACTTCTTGGGCAATTTAGGACAAGATAACTCTCAGGTAACTCTGTTTATATAAAGGGTAAGCACATAAAAATAAACAAATCATCTAAAGCTTTCTCTATAACATAGAAAAATCACTTTTGGATGGCAAATCATCCTGCTTATTTTAGAAGTCCTCGTAAGAGGGGCTGAGTTGCCCTCAGGAGATAACCCTCTTTTAGCTATGGAGGATGTCTACGTAGCTGCTTTAAGTCTGATGTCTACATCTGAGGTGGCAAAAATTATTTTAGAGGAATCCAAGCCTAATTATCAAGCCTATGTTCTGATTGGGCCTTTTCATTGAAATCCAGCTCACGTACTGGTCTCCCTTGTGCAAACATCCAACAGAATACAAGAAAAAAACCTCTTAAGCTTACTATAAAATTACAGAGATTTACTTTTCTGCTTTTTAGTGCTCTCCTGCACTGTTATAGTGGGAGACTAGGTTCCTATGTTCTATGCAGTTTTTAGTGCTCTGTGTGGAGCAAGCCAGCTCTGCACATCAGACATCGAGCATATGTTGTTTACATAACACTTTCAGCTGTGCTGCTACTCTCTCTGAACTTAACAGTTCCCAAAAATTTGGGATCTTGAAAATTGTTCTATGAGGAGGAAGCATTTTTCTGTGGAGCCTCATGCCTGTTATAGAAACCCTGCTTTCTGACGGTGTGAGGTGTCCCTGCTTATGGCAGGGGGGTTGGAACTAGATGATCTTAAGGTCCTTTCCAACCCTAACTAGTCTATG
>JBCJKH010035512.1:0-27390 GCA_039877255.1 Loriculus beryllinus
GTTGGACAGCCTTGTGTGGCATGGTTTAGTGTGAGGTGTCCCTGCCCATGGCAGGGGGGCTTCAACTGTATGATCTTAAGGTCCTTTCCAACCCTAACTACTCTATGATTCTGTAAGAGCAGGCTGGGGAAAGGGAGCACTCAGGTATAAAACCATAGCCCAGAATAAATTGCTGAGATTACAAGAGAGCCCCCGACAACAAGAGACATGTGCAGCCAGCTAGTAACAGTAAGAACCTACAAATGTTAAATTTCACCAGCTACATAGGAAGTTTATCAAAGCAGCATCTTTATTTACTGTATTTTCCTTCTTCTTAATTAGTTTATTTAGTTGCTGGGCATGAATTCATCCCCTTCCATTTTGAAAACCTCCCTCACCTATTTGGTGTTTGAACAGAACTTCTAGTAAGTGCCCTTACAAAAGTCACCTCTAAGCCAGTCATCTAAGGAAGGGAAAACCTGCTTCAGAGACTGACGCAGCCAGAGTGCATACTTTTCTTAGCTAGCACTTGAAGAGAAAAATATCATAATATTTAAACCAGTTTTGAAAACTTTCCATGAAAATAGGGGAAGGATAAAAAAAACCCACCACCCATAAAACACTAGTTAAATACAGAGAGGCCAAAGGGAGTTCAGTTACCATAGAGATTATTACTGGCAATTGGTACTCAACAGCAGATTGGGATCTGTTACAATATTTTTATTAATCATTTCTCTTAATTGGTTATTTATATATTTTGGACCCATCCCTGTGCTCGGTCCAGATTTTACTCTTTACCTGTCACTCTTTCTGACATGTAGCAGTAATGACTGTGCCAAATATCAAGCATTTCCTCTATTTGTAAACATTAACAGGGGTCATGAGTACAGAAAATACCACGTGGACAAGCCACTGTGCTTGTCTTTGGCTGGCAAAGGAGGAGGGAGAAGCATCACAAGCGCACTCAGGCTCTACAAGGCTTCATCATAAGCATTCTTCCATGCAAACCCTCATTGCCATTGTAATTGTGATGATTTTTGTAGCTACAGCAGAAAGGATGCAGAATGCCTTTTCCTCTTTCAGTTTTCCCTTGTGTATATCCAAGTCTAGTGGTTTAACACATGAGCATTCCAGTGCATAAATGGTAATTTAGGAAATATCCTATTGTAAAGCCTTTCCCTTTCCTCCCTGTCTTCCCTTCCTCAAGATTCATCCTGTGCATGCAGCAGCAACTGAAAACACCCATCCTTTTTATAGCCACTTCAGTGGATGTATGCTTAAGGGCTGATGTTTCTAAAAATTCCAGTCTTAATTTTTTAAGCGCCCAGTCCTGTGTATGCCGAATGTTAAATTGTTAAATGCATTTTAAAATGCTGCTGGGTTGTGTTTGGGTTTTGTTTGGCTTTTTTTTTCTGCCATGCCATTTGCCTTTAGGGATGTATTTTTTCAGGATGCCTTTCCCCCGCTCATCCCCAGCCTGTTGCTCCCTACCTGTGTCTGCTGCATTTTGGGAGCAGGGGCAAGTGGAGCACAGTCACAAGGAGATGTCAAGCAGGAATCTGGCTACAGGGAGTGCTCCTAACTGCACACTGTGAACAAAGTATATAAAAAAAGAGAGGGAGAAGTATGTTTTTTTTGCCTGTAATCTCCTTTAGTTATCATGATCTCAAGGGTTATTTGTAATGATAGTAGGCACTGCATTTCAGATGGAAATGTGATTTTCCAAGCTGACGGTGTCACTTTAAGTAAACAAAGTTAATTCTGCTTCCTGCTATGCAAGGCCTAATCTCATTACCCAAACCACAAGTAGCGTAACAGAAAATATTCCCATCTGTCAAAAGAACTTAAAATAAAGGTGGAAATGGTTTTTATGTTTTGTCCCTCTTCATTCCCCCAAATCCCTCAATGGATGTTAATTATCACATCAGATCTATTTAAACCTGTTCAGATCCCCCTTCCTCTGCCTGTGGTTCCTTTTTCATTTGATGTGCCCATAGAATAATAATGTTTATGCTGCATCTTACAGTTAATGCTCAGTTTTGATGAACTGGAGCTAAAAGCTTCGAGCTGGATGGCTGGTCGTTTGGTCTTGCTGCACTCTGCTCTAAGAAGGCAGACTCCAAGTGACATCAGGTCACCTCAAGGCTCTCCCAGAGGTGATGAAGATTATGCTCAGTCCCTTTCCCACCTGAAATAAAGAGAGGAAATCTCTGAGGTAAAGACAGTCCAACAGGGAGTGAGGGCTTATGTTGGGTTGTGCTTTGTGCTCCAGGGGATCCATGAGCCTGTTGCACACATACCTGTAGTCAGGGAAGTCCTGGCCTCACTGATGCTGTGTGAAATAGCAGAACCGGGCAAGCCCCCAGTGCCATATTACCAATGCCACACAGGGCTGGGTCACAGGCACACTGCTGTCCTGAGTTTGTCCAGCCTCAGCATGCTACTGGGCTTCCCCAGGCAGTGCCTGGTGCTGCTGGTGTGCAATGGAACAGGACCAGTTTTGTGCAGAAGGGAGCTTAGCCACCTGCCCACTCCATGCATTAAGCAGCAGACCAGTGATGAACAGCAATCCCAGACCAGCATGAAACATTCCCATGGCTGTGTGGCACTGGGGAGAGGAAGGGAGGATTTGGAAAACGGCGCAAGATCTATGGCACTGATGCACACTTTCCAGCACTCACAGAGCAGGGCAACTGCACTCATTCACTTGTTGTTTCCACAGATGTAAATCCAGAACAGCTTCCCTGGATTTAGCTCAGTGGAAGTTAACTTGGGGAGAAGAATCAAGGAACTGGTGCTGCAGGCTTTATAAGGACTGCTGCCAGCACAGGGAGCACACCCCAGTATTCCAAGGTCTGACATTGAACCAGAAGAAAATCCAAACTTACTATCTAATAATTCTCAGCTTTAAGCAGCACCACCAATCTTAAGAGGATCATTCATAAAACTCTCCAACAACAGTGTTTTGCATCCCCTCTTCATTTAAAATGACCTTTATGTGATGATAACATCTGCCTTTCTGAGCCGTAATTGCTTAATTAGAGAAACAGGTTCTCTATTAGACAAACAGGCTTTTAAGAACTGTATTTTTTCTTGCAAGTACAGTGTTTTGTTTCATTTTAAGCTCATCAGCAGTATTTTAAAAGCTTTAAAAAGACATTTTCAACTGGCTATAGCTTGTTGGTTTATTTATTTATTGGCCTGTTGAAGATTTTGTTTCCCACTCTCTTCCTGAGAGGCATTTACAGCAAAAAACTCACCCATTAGGAATTTCTCCGCTTTTCCCCACCACACTTGCATAGCACATTATATAATTTGCTGGTTTTCCCTGAACAGCTGTTGTAGGTTCAGGGTGTGCCTGGGAATCTATTTATCACAGGCAAGTTCTTAGGGCTGAGTACAATATCCCACACTTGCTTCACATATGGAGAACAGAGCTCATGCCCTTGCTGATGGCTTTGGTAAGTCCTTCTCTGAGTTCCTATTGCTGTGTTCTTGAGCTAGCTTTTTGCAGCAGGTTCGGTTTTGGTTTATTTCTCATATAGGACTTTTGAGCAGCATGTCTATTTCTGTAGTGGTGGTGTTAAGATCTAGTTAATCTATTACTGTAGGGTTGCTTCTGACTGTATGATTGTTGATAGTTTTAAAGATGCCGATTGATTAATTTGCTCTGAAAAGCCATATAGGTTTTGCCTTAGGTTGGATTTTTTTGGGATAGCATTATTATACTAATGTGCTGCAGTGAAAGCAGAAGGTTCCAGAGGTGATTTGTCCTGCTGCTGAGCACAGAAATAAGTTGCACCAAAACAGCATTTCTGAAGTAAGACCTGGGGCTGGTGTGGCTCCAGTAATGCAAAAGCCTCTGCCATAGCCAGGGCAGGAAGAACAGCATTACAGGTGCTTCAAACAGCCATGAAACAGAAACAAGAGGAAACAGTTGAGATACCCCAGCCCTCAGAAACAGCCATAAATATTTCTCCCCAGAAACAAGCGTTCCCTTGGTGTTCTTTCTAAAATAATACCTCTCTGAAAATAGAAAATATCACTATAAAAAGGAAAAAGGTGAGTGATAAATGGCTAAGATGGGAAAAATGGACCAGAAGTGACTTTAGGCAAAATTGGCAGTTAAATACTTGGACCACTTACACTGGTAAGTGAGAAAGCTTGGATTCTGTTCATAAAAGGACTTTGGACTTATTTTAGGGGTTTTGATTCTGAAAGGAATCTCAAAGGCAACTTGGCTGCCTCCTTCCTTTTTGTTGCTGCTTCAATAACATGCCTGCCTTGAGACTCTGGTTGTGATTGTGTCGCCAGTGCTTTTGGCACAGTGCAGGCAAGCAATAAGAAACACTCTACTACAACTAGCAACCCATGCGGCTGGGAGGGAGGAGGAGCTGTTATCCTCATGGGGAGATGCACAAGCAAAGGAAAAGTTAGTGGCCATGTTGTGCAGGAGAACCTCGTGAGAAAAAGGATGTCCATGGTTATTTGAGGAAATAGGGTATTTAGGAGGTGCCATAAGCAGTGTCCTTCTCTGACACCTAAGAGCATAACTTGTTTTCAGAGCTTTGAAAGTATTTAAGGACTTTGCTTATGTTTATTTCCACCTAGGTGTATTTTTAAGATCTCAGCTATTCTGCCCAGACTATTCATCTCTGATAACAAAAATTCACAGCAGGGGTTAATTGCAACAGGTGATATGGCTTCTCTTTGGGTAGTTCTGCATGGTATTTTGGACAAGCTTTCTCTGCTCAAGCTCCCAAGCCAACAGAGAGCCAGGTGGCTGCGTTGGCGCAATGCTAAGCCCTATGTAATACATCTGATGGAAAGTAGGGTTTATTAGCTTGGCACCGCACTCCCTGAATTTCAAGGGCTTTGGATAAGTCCTGGCTGGCATCCCATTGGGTCAGATGTACCCCTTCTAATATGTGCCTAAGGTAACTGAGAACTATATGGATATATGTATACTCCTTATATATGTCTAAGGTAACTAAGGAGTATGCAGTCCTGGTCTTGCTGATTTGCAAAATTAGTGTGACCTGAAACCTGTGCAGCTTGCAATGTTAGAGTTGGTTTTGTTTCGAGCTTGTATGGAGAAAGGAGTCATGAGTATATTTTGAGGTGGGACAGGATGTTTGTGTGTGTGGCCAAAAAAAGTATTTGCAAATGGCAAAAATGGATGTTTTCTTAGCGAAGGCCAAAAACACTTGGAAATGATCTATGTCTAATATATTTGTTGCACCCTGAGGTCACAGAGGGATGTGACTTTCGGGGGGGGGGGAAGAAATTAATAAAACTTGCAGTTTTGAAAACATGTATTTTGCTTCAGGGCATTTTCAAAGGCTTTTTTATTGTGTCTACATCCACTATTTCACTTATACTTTTCAATTTCCATATATTATTCATGATGTCTATTTTAATAAGTTTTGGGTCAAGCCACTGTTCTCTGTTAATAGTTTGTTACAAATAACATTGCTGGGACGCAGTTGTGGAGCCTCTCTGAAATGATACCCTGTGAGTATTGAGGTGCAATCCAAGTGAGAGGCAGTACAAAGTCATTTTGTGAGGCTTGGGATTCTTCCTCTGTTTCAGTTTGTCTTTTTTACCTAATCTCACTCAAAGCCTCAGTACAGCTCATGTAGCTGCACCATCACAGTTTCTTGTGCAGGATGAGAAACAAGATAAGAGACTTGCAAGGCAAGGCTAAAGGAGCCAAAAAAATCTGGATTCAGTTTCTGCCCACGCTATTAAGGCAAATAAGTATAAATCAGGGAGAGATGCATCTGCAAACACACACAAAGGCACATACCTTGTGTGGGATGGAGAAGAAATTGGTGCTTGCATTGCCAGAAGGAAATATTATCTGCAACAGGTCTCCATGAAAGCATTTTTTTTTATTGAGTAGCCATAGAAAACCAGGGCCCTGCATTCAACATACCGCTAGGGTCTATCAAGTTTATTGAAAAATGTTTATTTCCTTAAAATTAAGAAAAGTCTGATTTACTTTGCTAAATCCTTACATTCCTTCTGCAATTTAGATGGCAAAAATCACATTTTGGGGATATTTTCCCTAAATGCAAGAGGATCTCCTGGGTGGCTGAGAGCTCTTCTCCCTGCATGACCCTGGTATGAGCAACACACATTGACAAGGGGCACCAAAATGCCAGTTGCTTATAAGGTGCTTTGCTAAGGCAGCATTGCTGGCTTTATTCCTTTCTCTTCCTTTCTCTTTGTATTTAGACCCTGAAACAGATGTAAAAGCTCATACCCAATTCAGGCCACCTTTGTGATATATTCATTTCTGAGAAAAATCTGATTGAACTGTGCTATAAAGAAACTTTGTGCTTCACATGAGCATTATCATACTTCGTTATGATCAACAATCATTTTGGTATTTAAACAAAAGAGGAAACATTTTTCTATCTCATAAGGAATGTTTCTGAGACCATAACATCCTATTAAGGCAAAATAGGACTGGCGACAAAATCTGTTTGAGTACATCTATGATCTGCCAATTTCAAATGAATGGAAAGAGAAAAGCACAAGCAGTAGAGTTGAAAATCAACTAGAATTTCTCCTCTTTTTACTGCTTGTATAAGACTGCTCTCTGTAGCTTCAGGAGTGGAATTTATTACTGGGGATGAAAACCAGAGATTAGGTTAAAAGAGCTTTTCACTGACAAGGCCTTATTCACAATGGAGTGCTTTTCCTCAGTCCTTGCAGGTTTGAAGTGTTCTGAGTGTATACAGCGAGTGATATATTATTATAATAGTTTGTATTACAGTAGTGGCCAAAGGCAACAGGAGCATCCATTTTGCTGAATACTTTACATATGCACATTAAAAAATAATCTCTGCACAAGATGTCCATATGATTTTATTTGTCTCTGCTGTTTCTTTTTGGGTTTTTTTTTTAGGGAGGGTCTGGTTTATGGTTGTGGTTTTGAAAGCTGTTGCCTCTTAGAGCAGTCTAGGCTAAGCGTGAGTCAAGGACCTCCTCTTTTTTTATGACCCTATCTTCCTAAATGCAAATAGTGAAGCGATGCCTTAATGTTAAGATGCCGATGCTCTCACAATATGGAAAGCACCAGTGTAATATGTGTGAAATACACATCACAGGCCATTTTGTAAGCTCGCTTCAGAAGAGGAAGTTTCCCCAAGTAAAAAAGTGTAAAATGAGTTCAAAATTGAGACACTTAAAAGAAAACAGAAAAAGAGCAAAATTCATTTCAATTACTATTTTTCTATTCCTTCAAAGCTTTCTGCTAGACTTCTCTTAACTGAACAAAGGAACCAAAGTGAAGTGCTAGTCTTTTGACTCTGCATTCTGCAAACCAAAACCAGGAGAGAGCCTGTCAAATGTCCTGGGCTCTGCTGCTAGCCCGTCTGGCAAATACTGACTTTAGCATTAAGCTCTGATTAAAGGTTTGCTGAGGACTAGGATCTGATCATTTTCTCATGTTGTTTTCCCATGACAGAGCTTCTCTGACCTCAAACAATTCACTCCTGCCTATAAGTGAGAGCAGAATTGGGACATATGGCACTATATCAAAAGATCTATTAGCTCTCTCAATAAAACAAACACATCTTTTGAAGTTGTTTAGCTGTTTCTAAAGCAAATAAAGAACTTCAGAGAGAGCACTTTGGCTATTGGGTGGAAAGGAATCATTTCTTAAGTCTTTTCCCTGCCCTTCCACCCTCTTCGCCTTCCTCTTTTGCCTATTTGACTTTTCTTCTGTTATTTTTTTTTTTTTCCAAAGGAACATTTAAAGTCAGGTCTACAGTAAAACCTTTTGCCAGAATAGTAATTTTGGTTAGGGGTGTCATTCTGGGGTTTACAGCACTCGTGTATTGGCATGACCTTCAGCATAGGTTCAGCTGTACTGGAAAAAAAGGTGATTCTGCTGATACAGCTTATTTCCTTGAGGGGAGCTAGTAAAATCTTAACTGCTAAAAGCACTCTTTTGGCAGGACAGGCTGCATCTGTATTAGTGGGGTTTGTTGGTGTAGCTGTAAAGTGTAGGACTGGCCAACAACTTCACCCTCAAAGGTAGTCCTCCTGAAACGTGGGGTTTTTTTAACTTATTTGGCCTCCATATGCTGCAGAATGGGAGCTTGTAGCATACTAAATTCAAGGGACTAAAACAAGCCTTTTGGTGATTAAATTAAACTCCCTAAACATAACTTAGGCAACTCCCCAGCTTGACTCATGTAACTTAATCCCATCTGGTAGAAAGTATAGCTGTGCTAAATGGAAAAGCCATAGCTGTGGCTCTGACACTCTTCCGCTTTCGTTGATTAGAATATTATCCCGAAGTTATTATATTCTAATATACCTCAATTTCCCCATATATGAGACAAATACCCTACTATCTGTCTCACTGCTGTGGATGTTCAGAAGCTTGACTACAAGGCATTTTGACCTTTTGGTACATAAGGGATATGAGCAATGTCCTTAATACCAGTTCAAGAGGGCTCGCTGACTAGTTTATACTTCTGTATCTGTAGCACCACTTGCTGATTTTGCTGGAGAAATTCCAGCCAGCAACCCAAGCAATGTTGTTTATCTTCTGCTGTCATCTTAACTATTTCCTGAGACCTGGAAAGATGTACCCCTTCCTTACCCTGTTTGCTGTAACCCAAAGGATCAAAGATAAGGATTATAATGGCTATGTTCAAGCAGAGGAGTTGTTGATTGGGATTTATCCTTTTAAATATGTGTAAGTCATAGAAAGCTTTGCAGTCAGAAATATTGATTTCATTGATCCATGCCAAGAGCAGAAGAAACCCATGTGAGCTGAAGTGGAAAAGCTGTGCGAGATGCTTATAATAAAGATGTTATCTGATAAATAACATATTGCCTTATTTCTGAGCAATAACAATTAGAAATCCAGAATTTAAGTACACTGGTCAGTTCATGCCATGTTAACTGTGGCAGCATTAGTCTTCTTTGATCAATATTCAGTATTAAAATCTTGTGTTTCTGTTCCTGGTCAAATGAGATAGCTATACAGATCCTGGTTCTGCATTGTTTATGTGGTTTACAAGGAGAACATCAGAATGATTCAACTTCAGGAGCATAATGGACTATAAATGCAGAGAACATCACCTTCATCACTCAGGATAAAGTGAGTGTAGTGCAGGTCATGATATTGCCTTTGGAAACAGCTAAAATCCCCTTTCTGATTAGCTGAGATTGCAGAGTCTGACAAGGGAGGCAAGTGGGGTTAAAGGTGTTCAGCGTTAAGTGGAAAGTGAACTGTCACAAGTGGAGATATCCCTCGAGATCAGTTGGAGAGTCTGGATGTATCAGTTCACATGAACAAACAAAC
This sequence comes from Loriculus beryllinus, assembly GCA_039877255.1. Lineage (NCBI taxonomy): Eukaryota > Metazoa > Chordata > Aves > Psittaciformes > Psittacidae > Loriculus > Loriculus beryllinus. The sequence goes on from JBCJKH010035512.1 coordinate 9,311, forward strand.
AAACAGGAATCCTCTAGAAATGGTAGCATCACTGCTCCAGGAACAGCCAGCTAGGAGGCTTCCCTGAAAGGTGCACTCATATATGGACAGCAGAGATGCTGTTTCAGAGGGGGATGTTATGTTATTGGATCTGGGTCTTCCACCCCATCTGGAGCAATATCAGCTTATCAGCTGACAAATACAAAGTAGAGGAAGGAGGGAGCTCTCTCAGAAATATGTCTTGCGGTATTATAGATACTACTGCAGGTGCAGAAAGAGGGCCAGTTTACAACCACTCTGGCCAACATCCATCTTCTCCTTCATTGGCAACAAAGCTGTCCAGTCCATGTAGGAAAAAAAAAAACCCATTCCATATCTGCAAATGGTCCTCTCCCTTAAAACACAAACTTCTGTGTTTTCCACAGTACCTCCTCGGTCACCCTCCTGCCTTAAACTTTTGAACCCTGTTAGCAAATGTACTTTGGGCAGAGTAAGGGAGGAGTCCTCACCCCCATGGAAAAAACCTGATGTGAAGAATTCTCAAGGGGACAATTGAGCACTATCAAACACAACTGCAGTAATACTTTACTGTCTGCTGCAGATATTGAGCCCTCATTGCAGTAATTGTCACGGTGACAGAGCTGGGAACACTTGCTGTAATTAGGACAGTTGTTTTGTCATGTGTAACGATCTGAAGAGAAGCAAGGAAAAGAGGCGAATGAGCACTAATCTGCTCTAGTGTAGTGAAGGAGAACCATGCACGCACACACAAAATACAGCACGACTGCTAATATATTGTAAATTCAGATGAGCAGGCATTTTGAGAAGGTGAAGAAATAAATGTTAAAACAATGCATGTATTCGGGGGAATTTATGCTCTCTCAGGTGTCTGACTGTATCTAGAATAGCAAATGCAGATGTTTTTCTGTAGAGATTTTTTGAAGGTGATCTGGGTGATATCTAACAAAAATCCTCAACCAAAACCATGTGTGCATGTGTATATAAACATATACATGTGTTTAGATATATGTTTAAGCAAATTTCTATAGGTGGCATGTACCTTCCTGCAGTTTGCTGCTGTAGCAGTTTGAGAACACAGCACAAAAGGAAGCTGGACACATTAGAAACTACCCTTCAACCTTAATTTCTACCCTTAATTTCTCTTAAGTAACTATCTCAGCCTCCCACTATTCTTGTATGCAGATTAGTATTAAAAAGTAGTACTATCATTTTTTGTTGTGCTCCAAATTACCTTCTATTCCAATTCAGTGAGCCTGTAATGGCTGTTACGGTTGAGTTTCATCTGAAAAAACTACCTATGTATCAAAAACTCTTGGGAAATAAGGCTACAATTCTGGATTTGTAAGACCCAGAGCTGTAGGGTGTCTAATACCTCTTGGGTATTAAGAAGGTTCACATTAAGCATACAAAATAAGACTGTACTATGGATTTCTACAAAAGTCAGAGAAATTTGAAGCCAATCATCTCTTAGTTAGATAAAGTGCCTCTTCCTCAATGGCTGAACATTCCTGTATCAATCGCATAATTTGCTTACCTTGAAAATTGCCTGTAGATAACTCAAAATGCTGCTGAGAAGTTAAAGGGAGAGTCAGTTCATTTCGTAATTATGATCCCCATCTGGTGTAAATCTCTTCTCTGCAGATGGCTATTGCTGTATGGGGTACACTTCGATAACTGAGAGACTGTTCAAACAGAAATTGCACTAGCAGTGGTTACAGAAGGCAATACAAGTATTGATTAGTGAAAATTTCCCATATAACGTATTTTTCAATGAGAAATTTGATTTTTCAACTATTTTCTTTTTCCTGCTTTCCACAAAAAATTTTGACATTTTCTTTCACAGCTGGAAAGATCTTGAGGCAAATAACACTTGCCATTTAGTGTTCTTTTTTAGTGTGAAGCTAAATTTAGCATTCCTATCCTCAGTTATTTTTTTAGCTTTCCAGTTTTCCCTTTTCAGTGAGATCTTTCCTTCACCACTGAAGCCAATCAGTTTTGCCATCTACTTCAGTAGGACCAAGATTTCAATTTTTGATGTTTTACTACATGAAATCATTCTTGTAAAGATCTTAAATGTCTCTTAGAGATTAGCAACCTGTAACCTATTTTAAAGAAGGTTACAGGGATGACTTGGGGAACAACAGACCACTTAGTCTGATCTTGATTCCAAATGAAATATAATGATTAACCCAGAACTCTATTAGCAAAGAATTAGAGGGTTATATACCATTAATGACAGCCAGCAGGGTTTCAAGGAATATAAATCTTGTCAAATAAACATAGTCTTTTTGACAGGATTATGTATCTATTGGAGAAAGGTAACTGCAACGAAACAGTATACTTGGATTTCTCCAGGGCATTTGACTTAGCCTGATTTTTGCCTCATTAGGTATTTAAACATAGAATTGTAGAATGGTTAGGGTTGGAAAGGACCTTGAGATCATCCAGTTCCAACCTCCCTGCTTATGGGTAGAGGTGAGCTAGATGTTTAAGTACTGGCTCTCCAGTGGATCTCTCAGCATATTGTTAATAGGAGATACCAATGAAATGCCTTCTCTTTCTAAATTGTGTTGGCTATTTAGTATTTGTACCAATGATCCAAGCAAAGGTGTAAAATACATTTGGTGGTGGCTGCAAGGTGACACAGGGCTTGATGGAGCAGTGAAGGCTGAAGAGGAAAATGTTGCCACATAGGAGCAAAATGAACCTGCAGGTTAAGGGGTTTCAGTCCAACAGAAATCATTTTAATGCAGTCAGATATAGACAAAAACCTGCGGGAACAAAACATACAAATTGTAGCTATGAGTTAGATCTACTCCAATGCTATGGTGGAAGAAAAACTATTCTGTATAAATAAAACTAATAATAAATTAACAAACAAAAATAAGAAGAAATCAAGTTAAACTAAGTAAGGAATAGATTCTGTTCTTATATGCAGCTTTAACTGGGTCACAATGTGAAATGTCCATGTTGCAGGAGTATGTGGAATCGTTCTAAAGAGAAGTTGTAGGAGGGCAGCAGAAATGACCTGGAGGCTGGAAATCCACCCTTCTGCTGTGAAGTTTAAAGAACTTGACATATTCTGCTTATCAAAATACTGAGAGATGCTTTGATTGCTGTGTGTAGGCATCCCTATGTGAGAGCCAGCTTCTCAGTCTAGCTGAGAAAGCATATTTAACTGGATGTTTATGTTGACCAAATTTAGCAGTAAAATAATATTAAAATGAAACATGGCTCCTAGTTGTGAAGGTAATGGAAGCTCACAACAGTTTCTCTGGAGTGTTTTCTTTTCTTCAGCCCAGGATTAACTGCCCTTTTGAAGCATATCTATAAAATCAAGATAGATTATAGGGAAATTTTATTTCAAAGACACAGTTTAGAACTGGCATATTGTGTGTACTTCCCTACGTGTGCATGTCTGAAGGGGTGTTTGCCTGTTTAGAGGTGGCAAAGCAATGCAGCTCATTTATGTGAACATTAATTAGTGTTTGTGTCGTATGAAGGTATTAATGGATGAGATTACGTGGATTGTTCTACTAGACAGCCAAATAATCCTGTATGTTTTCAACCTCTATAAAGCCCTTTTCTTAGCTTTATAGTAGCTCAGTAAGTTAATATATTTATATTTACTCTCTTTTTGTTTTTTTTTCCTACACTGTGTGTTGAGTATTTGTTTCATTAATTTGAAAATTATTTTAATTTCTATAATCATTTTTTACCAAAACCCTACCAACCTTTCATTAGAATTTCCAGTGAAAACATTTTATTTATCAGAGAATTCTCTTTGAAGATTTGAATGTTTGGAGCCTTTTGGTGAAAAGAATTTCTATAGCAATCAGATACCTTGCCACTGGAAGTTTGCCTTAGTTAAAAATCTAATTTCCACTGCAAAAGTTTTCAGACAAGAAAAAGAATCAGACGGCTCCAGTGTCCTGCATCAGTATCTGCACCTTGCCAGCACTTCTGTAGGAGAAGGGGTTGACAAAATAATTCATTAACAGGAATGCCCTCTTCATGGAGGGTTTGTATAGCTGCATGAGAAACATTAAAGCCTCCTTTGTATGTCCAAACAGAAACATGGCTCAAAGAAAGAAGTGTCTGCAGTGGTTCGGAGTGCTATGAACTCTGGGCTGTTTGTGGATTGGCTTTGAGAGAAGTTGCTCTTGATTTAAGAGTACATCCTAATACACCAGCGGCCAGGAGACTGGCAAGGGAGAAAATAGTGCAGAGTGCTTGCCTGGCAACAAAGGCATAGTAATTTTCTTCAGCCTTGTTGTGAAAAGAAGGTGCTTTTGTGAATAGAGAGACATGTGATAAGTGCAGCATGAAAGCATCATGAAAGTAATTGCTCTCCTGAACTCAGGTCTGGTCCGCTCTGACTCGCAGTGGTAAAGGTCTGAGATGAGGAGATCTGTTCCAAGTCCTGAATTTAACAAAGCACCTGAAGACATTTCCTAACCTGCGGATACATTTTGCCTGCATCCGCAATTACTGCAATTGTGCTGCGGCCTTAGGATTTTTGCACTGCTGGAGGAAAACACAGCAGAGTGGAGGCTGGCTTTCAACAAGGTCCTATGGTACAGGGTTTAAGAGTTTGGTGACTCCAGTTAGATTGAACTGGTAGATATCATCCAGGGCTCTGTTTGCTGCCTGGATCCAGCATCAACATTTGTTCTCGGTATCATGCCACATTTTGGGACATCTTCAGTCATGGTTCATGTTAGAAACCTGTCAGTTGCTTCTGGTGCTTTTTTTATCAGCTTCCCCTGTCCAGTTGAGAATGCCAGTGGGCTCTTGACATTTATGAGCCACCTGCAGCTTGCCCGAAAATATTTATACCAACATCCCTACTCAGACTGTTACCCACTGCCTCCTTGATGTTTGGCCATCACGTGGTTTGTCACTGCACTAAGTTGTTAGCTACTTGCGATAAGGATTGTCTTCAGGTCACTGGCCATGTACCAGTTTTCGATTCCAGGGTGGTTTTGCTGCGGGGTGCAGTGGCAGTTGTGTTTTATGGTGTGTGCCATTCCTGCAGGTGTGTTTCCAGCCTGTCCATCGTGGCAGTGTCTACTGTCTGGCAATCAGCAAGCCAGGTCTTATTAAGAAGCAGTGGATTTCCCTTAAAGTCTGATTAACCAATTATGTTTATTCTGACTTTAATTCTTCTGTCGTATATTTCACCATAGGGCAGAGCAGCTTACTGAATTTAAAGAGGACTGCCACAGTTGTGTTAAATGAATGAGATGTTTTCTTAAAATAACTATTTATACATGTAAATCTCTTTCTGGATCTTCTAAACACTTCGCATCTCTCCCTCTAACTCATGCAGTGGCATCTCTCTCTGTCATGCATGTCATATATAACCAGATTGTAAAATCCAAAGAGCAGAGGGCATGTCTCTCTTCCTTTTGTACAATGCCATGTAGTGGCTGAAAGGATGAGGAAGGGATATGATTTTTCCTGCCAGGGACACAACTAATTAAAGAGGTTTCTCCCTAATAGGAATTAAATTTGAGACATTATATTTATTTTGAAACAGCCAAGTTAGTATTTATCTGAAATTGGCTTTACAAAATTGGCTATTTTTTTTTTTTCCTGTTTGAAAGTACAGTTTCAGTCCAAACAAACATTATCATGTAACAACATTACTGGAAATTTCTGGTTTTCAGTTTCTGTTTGGCAGTATGGATTCAGTGTAGTTTTGGAAGAAAAACCTGCAGTTGTTAGAATCCTGTAGTGAAAGCTTGCCATATGAAACAAAACATTAAATTTATGCAGGATTTCCTATGTACTTTTGAATGATGAATACAAATTTTCATTGATTCAAGTCTGGTAGCAACAGTTAAATCTTCCAAGTTAATTTCTAAGTTACCTGGAGGAGGTATGAAAATTTGTAACTCTAAGATGGTGAATTGTTCATGCAACAGAACAGCCACTGAGAAAAGCTAATATGCATATTCTTCTCTCCTTTTAACATAAAAAGTATTTTCTATATTGTCTGCCCTTCAAACTTCTTTTCCCAGGTTGGGAATGAAGTAAATTAAGCTGTACAAAGCAAATGCTCTGATGCAGTTTACTGCTACCTACTTAAAGCCTCCAAATGAGGCACCTGTGGATATAAATTTAGCATTTTGCCTTTCATGGAAATCATTAAATGGAGAAAATGGCCCATCTCTTGCGTGCAAAAACTATCCATTAGCAGACCATCCTTCATCGGGATAGTGGTAAGTTAGGGTTTAACTGTGTTTTCATCCGAAAGGAACTCCGATTCTGGTGTGCATTACAGGTACAAAGTTAATTTTTGAAGGATCATGGTTGAAACTTATTTTAGCTTTGTATTTTTCCTCCTCTCATAAAGGAAAGTAGAAATAAATGAGCTCAATTCATCATTCAATTATGTTAATTTATAGTCATATAACCCCAGCAGTCATACTGACATATAAATGATGAAACAGAGCATGCGATCAGATCCCTGTTACTACAAAAGAAGTGTGAAGCCAAGGGTGAGTGAAAATTTTGGAGACCCATAGTGTATAGATGGTAAAATGCAGTTTTCCCACAGAAAGTATCTAGAAGGGAATATTATGATGTTTTCTGGATTTAACACTGAATTCTCATTTTAAAGAGGAGTTCCTAGATATTTTAATAAATAAGAAAATAAAGATCCCTGTAAACTAAATCTGTATTGACCTGTATTAATTTCAGGCCAAATAGGACAATTCCTAGAAATTCAAGTGGACGCTGTTTCTGTTTCTTTATCGTTTTCATGAGCTAGACATTTCTCTCTTTGAGTCAGCCCAAAATGGATGATAATGATGATAATTTGGACACTGAATGAAACACGTGCATAGTTCCATTTGGATCATATTTATTCCAGAACTCGTATCATTGTCTTCAGTGAAACTGTATCATGACTATATTTGGCCTGTAGTTATTAAGCTGTTCAGCCCAGTTGCATAGAGGAAATGGAGAGAAGCTATTACCAGGTAGCTGCTATTAGAGCAGTCGGTTTTCTGCCCTGTGTCATGAATTTTCCTTAGATTCGTGATAAATACAGAAGAACTGTGGGCAAGGCAGGATGTAGCTCAAGTTCGTGGTTCGGCAAACTCAGCAAGCAGAGGCACCACCCTGCTGCAGTAGCAATGCATGCCTTGGGTCACTGATGATGCAACAAATCCCTTACACTGATTTCCCACTGTGGTCTCAAACTGGGCTTGGGTGCTCCTGCTTGGGAGCTGCAGCCGCGCTCTGCATGCGGGCTCTGCACCCATGTGTTGCTGTAATAGAGGGGACTGAGCCCCTGGCAGGTCATCTTTAGCCCTCTTGCCTCTGAGCTAGTGTGCAGAACTAACGCAATCTTAAAGCTTGTTTGTTCAGGGACTCGAGTTTTTCTTTCAAATGATAAAAATCTCTTTTTTCTGACTCCAGTGAAAACAGAGATTTCAGATTGTTGTGAGGCCAGCCAAGTGTGCTGAAGTAGACTCTGGCTCCTACTCACTTGCTGGCATTTTTTGACTATCTTGGAACTTGGTATATTAAAATGAGTCCTGAGGGCATTGGAAGCTGCAGCATGTATCTTTAGGGAGGAGATTTGGCATTTTGGAATTCTCAGGCAGGATTTATAAAAGTTGCAAGAAACCAAAGAAAAGCTCTTTAAAAACACACTTTTTTTTTTTTTTTTCTTGTTCACAAGAACTGCATTTCAGTCCTCTAGTGTTTTTAATACCATCAGTAAACTGAAGTTTGTAGCCAGGGAGAGAAACAGATTGCCAAGGGACAGGTTAGACATGGTTCACCTACAATGTGTGATTGTTTCTACGGGTACTCAAGTGTGTATACAACTGCCCAGTTGGCATCTGTATCAATGAATGCGTGTGTCTGCGCATCCATTCAGCACAGGTACCGCACACCATGTGCAGAGCATCTTTGTATAGAGAAAATTTGTTTCACAAAGCTTTTCTGTTGAATGGAATTTTGGGCTGCACATTGCATTCCTAGAATATACTAGAATATAACTTGAAATATTGCAATGGGGTGATTTATTTCCACCTCATCCTTCTAAGTAAATAATGAAAGGTGAGAGGTGCTGAAAGTAACTTTGCACTTTCAAAGTGAGGGGGTTTGTGGTTTGTTTTTTCTTCATTTCCAAAGTGGCTTAAAAACTGAAGTCTTGGGTATCGATACACAGCTTGCAGACTTCTTTTGTGCTGGGCAGTCTCTTTGCAAGCTATTGCCTCTTCCTTTCAGAGCAAATGGGCATGATTTTGAAGCTATTGGCTTTGATATCGTCATTTTAGGTGAAAAAATGCAAGTGAGTTGGTCGTTAGAAAGCTTGATTGTCCCTGTCTCCCACCCATGGGCCCCGAGTGAGTACAGGAGACTCAACTCAAGTCACGAGAGGTTGGCAGGTTTTCTCATGTTGCTAGAAAGAATGCAGTTTTTCTTAATCCTCCCTGAACCTAATATCTGAGAGCACATCTCATAAAGCCTGTAAGTAGTACTTTGTGAAGCTACGGTTCCCTCCCAAGCTCACCAGGGATCATTTTTCTCTTTGAAAAACAGCTCATCATTAGGAATCAAAGATGTTTGATATACAAAATAATTTCCCAAATTAGGGTTTGTCAAATGTAGGTTTGCAAATCTCTGCTTTCCCCCCCTTCCTGCGCCTTCTCTCTCGTGCTTTCTCCTTTAGGTTGATTATATCTTGCAACCAGAGGCAAAATAAAATTGTTCCACCCTTTCCCCTCCTTCCATCCCTCCCTCTGCCTTTCTGTATCATACCCCCTCTTCCAGACAGCAGCTCAGCCACACAGCACCCCCCCAGAGCTGCACCTATCATAGGGCAGCCGCGTTATCCTCTGTACATCCAGCCAAGGCTTCGTTAAGCAGCAGCTACCATTGCAGCGTCCACTGGACACTCGTGGACAGTCCCCAGGGCTCCTGGTAGGGCAAGGGAGCTGGTGGGGGAGCGCAGCGAAGGGGATGCGGATGGCTCTCCCTCCTCCGAGTGCCAGCAAACAGTTAACGGTTTAATACTTTACAAAAAAGTCAAGACAGACTTGTGATTCTTGATGTTAATGAAGGTGTCACACATTGTCTAGAGAAAGTTGTGCCTGGCAATCTTCCTTTTTTCGGATGCCTACACCACTGACATTTCATCTCGCATTCAAAGAGCACTACCTTAATGAAATGCATAATTAACATATTCTAATTGTGCTGAGCGCTGTGATGATTTTGACAGAACTCACTTTCCATGTCTAATTTGATGCTAATTTAATCTGTTCCTCTCCCGCTGACATGACCTTTCTTGATTGAGTTTCACTGAGGAAATTTTTTGATGGATTGATTTATCAGCATTGCGGAGACAACAAAGGCTCAGGGTGCATGACAGAAAACGGAGTGGGAATGGCCCTCCAATGCCTGCATGCTCTGAACTTTCCGGCTGCAGTGTCCTCTTTCCAGAGACTGCTTGTCTGATCTACTGATGGAATTCAAGAAATGTGACATCTGTGTGTGGGTTTGATCTCCACGATAAATACAGTAAATATCTTATTGTGCTTATGAATCCCTTGGAAGGAAAACTTCTCCCTTTCCTGGTGCTGTTGTGCAGTAAGTGGTGTGGGCCATCGCGTCGCAGAGCAGTGCCAGCAAGGGCAGGCTCCCGCTATGTTTCTGCCCTCCAGCAAGCACCTGGGGTTTCTGGGCCCGTTTTAATTAACCTGGTCATTACTGGCTATCAGCAGAATGAAAAGTGCAGTGAAAAGGGGTTAGTAAGATATCTCACAAACTGTAACCTACTTATTAGGTTGCTTCAGCAAACTTTCTCTAATGCTTAGTTACAGATGCGTGTGCCTCGTAGCCAGTACGTGCATGTTATACACATATATGCATACCCATTATCTGTACAGATGCATATAAATAATTTATAGATTGTATATATATGATTATACCCTTATTCGAACGTTATCGAGAAAGTTTAATAATCCTCCTAATGGTATAAAGTGCAGTAGCTCTATTTCACAGCACAGAATGTGAGTGTGTGGCTGTGGGAACTCGCAGGTGTGCAGTAAATCTCATAGAGAAATACCTATGGAGAATTTTTCAGTTGCTTCACAGAACTTCTCTTCTGTATCAGGTGTCTATTGCTTCATAACGTGACAGCTTCTTCCTACCCTCACAGTATGCCTAGCTTACTATGCAGGGTTCTGTATCAGAAAAAATGTCCTTCCAAACCCTCACAGTGATCTCTTATACCCTGAAGCACAAGATTTGAGTTATCTGTGCATGTTACACTACAGCTGTTGCTGGTCATAAACTTAAAGTTCCTTGTACTGCATTAGCATGTGTGTTTTTGCTGCTTTGGAAAAAGCAGAGATAGCATCTCCCTTTAGAGATCATAATAGTAGTTAATTGACAACATTGTTGAATATTATAAATACCATTCACATAAATTCTTAGGTTTTGTTGGTTTAATGCTTCATTTTGCTACAGATTTCTTTTAAGGAGTTAAGACACACATATTCACTTTCTTTAGGAGTTGATGGAATAGTTCAGTTTTTAAAAGGACTTGTTGAGAAAAGTCCCAGATTGTTTCTTATCAGTGCTTAAGCAACACTGAGCAAACAATAGCTGCTTAAGGAGAAAGGCAGAGCAAATCCAGACATCAGAGAGCTGGCTGTATGGCCCTGTGGATTTTTGTGCAGTTCGTGATCTGAGAATGGGTTCAAGAAGGGCTCACGTTCACTGACCTCTGCAGGAAGGCTCAAAGACAGTCTTGAAAAGTACTGGAGCAGTGAGCATAGGGTGGTGTTTAAAACCCACAGCCAGCACCCAATGGCTCACCCTGGAAGTGGGCTGTGCCCCTTCAGGACCCCAGTACTTGACTTTCCAGCCTGCAGCCCCATGTGGTGCTTCCACACATATGTGTGCTGAAAGTGAGCATCCCTCACCCCTCTTCTGAGGGAGGGTCCTCATCCCTCTTCTGATGGGCAACCTGCAGGATGAACTCTTACGCACTCAAGCTAGAACTGTATTTATTGATGCTGTGGCATCACACACATCCACACTGGGCCTGAATTTGGTTCTTATGTGGGCATTTTAGGGGTGTTTGGGTTTGTTTTTTTTGTTTTTTTGGTTTTTTTTTTTTTTGAAAAATAAGCTAATTTTTCAGCAGAGTCTTTCTTGTCTTGATTTCAGTTCTTTGCCAGAGGAAGGGCCGGTGCTGATAAACTCACAGTTCCCCTTAAAGATTTGGCACTTGTTTATACTTTCTGGCTAAGTCTGTTGGGCAGCTGCACATCAAAATGTGTAAACCACGTTGTAACTGTGAAACTAAGAGTCATTCGCTGTTGTTTACCATTGATACTGGCAGGCAGCCTGATCTGTTACTGTAATTATGTCTCTGTCTCTACCAGTGAGATCAAAAGTACAGAAATTCCAAGTAATGGGACTACAACTATATTAGTAGAGTGAAACTCTGAGCATCTGGATTGGAGAAAAAAATATTGAGTCACAGTGTTGCAAGAGATCAAAGAGACAACTAAATCTAATAAAACAGTAATAATTGGTAAGCTCACTTCCAACATATGGAACATCAGAATTTGATATTAAAATATTATTTCTTCAGAACTTTAAAAAATTGGAGCAGATAGTTTGAGGACATACGAGACTTGTGTAATTCTGCTGCAGGCTCAGTGTTTCTGAAAAGAAATCAGATGCCTTCATCCAGACTTAGAAGATTGATCTAAGGACAATTTAAGAAAAAGACAAGAAAAAAGCCCAAATCTTACTCACATATTTTCATCTGTGGTCACCTGGGTGCTTCTGGTTATTTTACTGATGAAACCAATTGGAAAGAAGGGGAGTGGAATTGAGTTTGCAGTCATGCCTGTTCATCAAATGCTCTTTTTCATTAGAACAGTTCACTTCAATAAAATCCTGGGCACATTTGATAAGACAGTATTCAAGGAACAAAGCTGTTAGGAAATGACTTGCTCATAAGTTCCAGCAATAATTTTTGGCCTTGGAATATTACTTGGTGTTTTTCATTGTCAGTCGAAAATGAAAATGTAGCATTTCAATTGTAATCCATTAGAAATGTAGCAAGGCACACTGTTCTGTGCAGTTGATCTACAAATTGCACCAGAATACTTCTGTGAACTTTTGATCTGCTAGTACTCATGGGGGGGGGGGGGAAAGAACAACAGCATTCCAAGGAAATGCCCATTAATTTGAATGATTGAATACTCAAGGAGAAGGTTTCTCCTTATCAAGGTTTCTACAGAAGGAAAGTGAAAATTAGTGAAATGTTGTTAATATAAATAGCTAACTACAGTATGAAGGACAGTTTTTAGCACTGAATGCTTTGCAGAGGGGTGCATCTTCTTGCAAAATAGCTGAGTACAGAAGTGTTTGGAACAAGGAAAGGCAAAATTTAAGGTATAGATATAGATAGATGCAGTGAGTCATTCTGTCTCAACTGCATCCATATTTTGGTATCTCCATTGTTCAGATTTGCTTTTGATAGAACCATAAATGCTATGATTTATATCTGCGGAAAAGTTTAGCATGTAGGCCTTGCACAATATGGTTTGTGAGAGAACAAGTTTGGAAAGACACTCTGGTGGTTTGATAAAATACTGGTTAAAATAGAAACAGAAGCGTGGCATCTTTTTCAACAAACCATGGTGCTATATGCATTAGTATTTAGTATTGTCTATTTTTTGATCAGCTCTCTGACATCTTAGGAATGATAGCTATGACTCATATAACCTCAATTCCTCTTCTAAGAGAACATCATAGAAAATACTTCTACAGTAGCCTTAAGGATATATGGTAAAGCATAGTTTGTGGATTCATTGCAGGACAGCAGCTTCCCATCAGGTGATGGGTTTATCAAATATTAAAGCGCTTTGTGGTGTTCTTTCTTCCAAAATGGAAAATGCATCTGGGGAAAACCATTTTGGCCTTGAATCTGTTCAAGTCTGCCCTTTATTATGGAATATTTGGAAGGATTAGCTCGCAACTTTTATTCATGTCAAAGAAAGAATGCTGGTAAGGTAGGGTGGTGTGAGCTGTGCTCTTGGAGTTAAATTAAGAATTCAGTCCCACATTTATTGAAATAGGCTGTATATGTACATTCTGCATAGCCTCTGAACTGCAAAAGCAAAGGGAGCAGCCGTCCATATCTGTGATTGTTGTCACTACCCCCAAGAATTGCCACTTTTGAGAAACCCACACATATATACGTATATATAATGCAATATATATTAAATTCCACTCCCAGCTATGAAATCAACAACAAAACAAACAAACAAAAGCTTGCAATGCCGAAATATCTGTAGCAAGCCTTTTTTCTGAGGAAATATTATTGAGGTGCTGAACAACATTTGATCACTTGCAACCCTTTCAACTGACGTTCCATTATTCACATGTCTCTTTCATTATGCAACAGATGGTGAGTCCTGTCGCTGATTTTTTTTTTTCCTTCAGATTCACAAAACTTCAATGGATTGTAATATGACCCTAAAAATGAGTAGAAAAAGAAAATGCTTGTTAAGGTTTTATCTTTGATAATAATCCATTGACAGAGAATAACGGCTGACCTCCTATAAACCAAAAAAAGAGGCACATTTGCCTTATTTTATGAAGAGCATTTGTCTGAAACGTTTGACTGAGCTGCAGAATGTGGCCTTCAGCTGAAATGAAAGATGGTCCTTCTGTTGCTACACAAAGCCATATTTGCTGCTGCAAAGTGCAAAAGGATAGGCTGACAAATTGATAGTATGTCAGGAGCATAACAAACTTGCATTCGTCTTCACAAACATCTGCATATTTGTGAAGATTCTGAATGAGATTAGAGGCTTCATTTGGCAAATTTGAGATAGCCATCATGCTGAGGTCTAAACATTGTTAGAAAATGTCTTTAAATACAACCCCTCTGTCTGCTTTCTGGTCACTTATTAATAGACAGTTCACGGCGCTAAAAGACTGGGAGGGAGGCTTAGAGCAATTAAAAGCTACGCTCCATATGCTTTTGATGTTTTTTTGTCTCATCCTAGACTAACTAGATACTGAATTATTATGCCATGAGTTATTAGATCAGTTAGCTTGCAATAGTAAGTAAAATAATAACAACACTTGTATGTTACCCCTCCTACTGATAGATTTTGAAGTTGTTTTCAAATACAGGGCTCAGTCTGACAAACACTTGCATATCTGATTAACTTCAGGCACACAAACATTCATCCTACAGAGGGTTTTCACCTAGTCATGTCATGAGAGGTGCTGCTAAAACATGACCAACTTTAGGGTGAAAAATAGCCATGGGATAGTTTTGGGGCCAGATAGGAGCCATCCATGCCTTCCAACCTCTCGGAACTTAATCTAGGTTTTGGATTAGAGTCCAACTCTTTATGCAAGCAGGAGAGTAAAGTAGAAACCTTTGTTGGGATATTCAGGGCATTTCAGTTAAGTACCGGCTTTTCTCCTTTAGATGAGGAAACTTGAACTGATAAACTAAGTGTACTTGGACTAATACTAGTATTTAGATTCAGCCTGTAGAAAAATTGCAATTAAGATTGAAGAATTTTGGTAATTATTTTGTGGCCTATTGACATTAATGTTATTACTAATACAGAATATGCTATCTGTAAATCATTTCTTCTTTTGCACTTCACTTTATATGATGGTAAGTGTTGCAGGAGTTCAGTAGCAGTTCAAGTTTAGGTTCTTCTCCTGTAAAAAAGATGCATGCACGTACTAAGATCGAGCTGTTTATTTGTCTTTTAAATCAAATTCTTGGATAGATCAAGCCAAGATATGAATGCTTTTTTAACTATGTATGCTTAAGTTGTAAGCTAACTGATATCACAATATCATACTTCTGTAGTAAAGAAAAGTTGGTAGACCAGATACTCTGCTCCTATTAGTCAATATAAGGCTTTTCCATTTTAACCAGCTACAAATCTCATTGAATACACATATTTTTGGCAGAACTGGCTCTTCAGACACTATTCTAAGCTGCTCTTTCACATTTTTACATAAAGTCTTTCAGGCTCTGCCTCTTTGAGTTAGGCAAGCACGAAAGAATCAACATGAGTCTAACTAAACAAAAAAATCAGCCCCAGTGCCTGCTTCTTGCCAAGAACAGTGCCCCAGAACTGGAGCACTGCTGTGTTTACTGGCCCTTTCATAACACTGTCAGTATCGAAGAGTTGGTAAATAGAGAACTCATCCAGGAGGCTGTCAAATTCTTCTGCACTGCTGCACACCCCAAGATGATATGCTAACTCCTCTACCATTTTGCCAGTAAGCCTGAGTTTAGAGGCTGGGTCAAGAGCGAATGACACTTTTCCAGTAGGCTGTCCTTCAGGGGAAATGATGTTATCTTATTTTTTTCTCAGTAGTGACATGGAAAGGGAGCTTTTTGAGGATTTGAATAGAGAACAGCTATGTACTTATTAAGTACCCCTAGATTTCTTCATATCATCACCTCCAACCCATTGCTAATTCTCAATCACACTTTACTATTTCTGATTCATATGTTTTAAGCAGTTTGCAAACATTCTTGAACCAAGCCAATCCTATTTTGTATTACAGTAGCCTTTAAGAAATCTTACGAAACAAACCAGCCCTTGCCCTAATGAGCTTTGATTCCAAACAGCAAGGCAGACAGAGTGGGCAGCAGCACAGGAGACTGAGTGATTTGCCAAGGGCTTGCTAGAAATCAGTTGTGGGCTGAAGAATAGACCCTGAATATCTGTTGGCGTAGGCAGAGTCTTGCTCCCCAGATCACAGGGCTTCCTTAGCAGCTGGTGCTCCTTGTTTTGCAGATTGCTGTGGGACTGCAGCTACAGTTTCATTTCAAAGATCAAGTACACAAGAGACATGTTTAAGTTTTGTCCTGTAACTATTAGCAAATTAGATCCAAATTACAAGTCAGGATTTGTGCTCTCAGTCTCCGGCTTGGTAGCTATATATAATAAATGGGAATATTTTTTTTTTAGTCATATTACAAGAAAATCTTTCATATCCTTTAATACAAGAATATTAGAATCTTGTAGGTGTTTTGCTGTGATTATTGGACCAGGTGACAGGTTTGGGGGGTGATGCCTCACAATTGGCTTTGTCAACCTGCTGGACAGTTCAACAGAGCTGGAAGTGGATTGTGTGGCAAAAAAGTGCATAAAGCACAGTTTCAGTTTCCTGCTCCAAGTCTGTTCACTCATTCTCTCATCCTACGTGTCAGGGAAAGTAGCGATGTACAGTGTGAGTGACTGTGAATCATTTCCACCCATTATGGGGGAAAAAAATTAGAAACAACAAAAATAAAAGAGGGACATGTATTGCAGCAGCCCAGGTGAATTTGACATTTCTGAAAATGTGCAATAACATAATCTGCTTCTTTTCCTGAGTTCCTCTACTACGGCAGGCTTTGTTGGCATGATTAGCCTCCTTGGTAGCATCCTCCAGAGGGAATTCTACAGAGATGAAATACAAAAACTGCTTTAAAATGATAAGTCACAAATAGGATCTGCCACAAGGCATTATAAACAAAACTAGACACAAGAGACTCATAAAAAAATTAAAGTATAAAGTAAAAGAGAAAAACCCAAGTCTTCCTGACTACAATCTCATTTGCACACCTGATTTGTTTGCACAGCTTCCAGTATACGACAAGCACAAAGGCAATAAAAAAAGCATTCCAATGACCAACACAACGGCCATTGATTCAGGCATTAATTTAGCACAACTTTCATACCCGCTAACTGAAGGGTATCTGCAGCTCTGTTTTGCAATGTCTGATAATTTTCCTGCATGTGTGTGTTGCTGAAAATTTGGTCCTAACAGCCCTTGTAACAAAAAGGGAGACACTGGGAGGAGGGACAGTAACTGAGGAAAGCATTTTCTTAAGTTTTAAGGATTACAAATGTCTTACTACTGCTATCATCTGGATAACACTAATCAACATATTGAATACATTACTAATAGCCCTAAGATATGGGAGTGATATGCTTCTCCTGGCACATTAAATGACTTAGTACTGCAAACATAAGCTTCTGACCTACAAATATAAAATGATATTGAAGCATATGTGGACTCTTCAGATTTTTTAATCATATTCTTAGTCTTCTTTTTAGATATTTGCATTTTTTTATTATTATTTTGATCTTGGTAATTTTTTTCCCCTTCCTTAAAACAAACAGTTCTGTTACTATTTCTGTATAATAGCAAATATAGCATAAGGAGTCCTTTCTTTCCCACCTTCCTCTCCTATAACTCCCATCTTCTGTAAACTTCCTACTTTGGAGGACAATCCAGTCCAAATTAATAAATTTATTAGCCTGGACAAGCGGAAATCTTTAATATTCCTAAATATTCTTAGGAGTAAATATTTCAGGTAATACCTCACTGTTCTCATTTCTTGGAGAACTTACCATTCTTCACTCCTATCTTTCTCAACTACAAAATATTTAAAGGTGTTATTCCCCAGGTTTTAACCTCATCCTAATTGCCACCTACCTCTTTACTTAAAAGGTGTCATTTATCATGTCTCCCAAATTATAGACACCTTGCAGTACCAGTCTGTACACTTCTACTGATGGGACAGCTAAAATGGCCCAGTAGTTGAATTTGGAAGGGTTACACTCAACACTACCTTATCCTCTGATCTAGGTAGAGTAAGATCTGAACCTTGGTCCATCAGGTATTTGGTGTGCATCCAACTAGTCAGCTCGCTTGTGGTTGCTCAACTGTACTTCTGTTTGACCTGAAAGATGCTATTTACAATGCAAAGACACAGTAGACATGTTTCCAACAATTGTTTTTAATTCCAGAAAGCACAAGAGCAGTGGACAGCACTGTACGTGAAAAGTTAAGTTCCTGACATTGCAATTTGGAGGGAGGCTTGTTATATGAGCTTAGGAGCTGGCAGTGTGCGCTTGCAGCCCGGAAAGCCAGCCGTATCCTGGGCTGCATCAAAAGGAGCATGGCCAGCAGGTCAAAAGGAGGTGATCCTGCCCCTCTACTCTGCTCTCGTGAGACCTCACCTGGAGCATTGTGTGCAGTTCTGGTGT
>JBCJKH010035513.1:14916-29865 GCA_039877255.1 Loriculus beryllinus
CAGGGAAGGGCTCCGCACCAGAGCTCCTCATGTCCTGGGGCTGCACAGATACCAGGGATGAGAAGAGAAGGAAAGGAGGGAGAGAAAGGAAAATGGAAAGGTAGAGGGAAGGAAAACTCTGGTCCATACATCCAGAAGAACAATTTGTTTCTGATCTCAAACTTGGAATTCAGTTCAGCTCTGTACACTCTAGTAAGCACCATTGTCATTAAGACATATATTGGGAATGTTGCACAAGAAGCTGCTCCAGCAGACCTGAAAGAGACCACGAACATCCTGACCCTCATTAGCTGCAGACCATGAGAGAAGTGAATAAGACAAGTCAAGAGAATTCAAACTTAAAACACTAAGATAATCTCTGAGAACTGTAGACATGAAACAAAGAAGTTACTGAAGACAAAGATGAGATGTTGCACCCGGGACTTTCCCAGGAGTTAATGAAAGTCTCCAATGTGGACTGAGGGGACAAAAGAATGTGTGTTCAAGGAAAATGGAAAGTAATAATGTAGCAGAAAGTGGTAACAGAGAAATATGCTTATACATCTGAGAACAAGTAAGTTGTTCAAGCAAAGGTGTGTGAACTATAATGTGATTGGTTGAGAAAAGCATATGACATTGCGAAAGGTACTGAAAAGAAACTGACAGATACTAACCATTACTAACAACTAGACAGGAGTCTATAAAAAGCCTATAAGCTCGCTCAATAAATGATTTTGGCTGCATCACAACTGAAGTCCATGCCTCAGCCGCCACAGCTAAATGTGGAAGTCAACATGTATTAAGGAGTGTTATATTCTAACATTAAATGACTGAAGACTAGTGATAGGCTTTCACTTCGTATCTCTCAGGGACATCTGTCAGCATTAATACAGTAAGTGGCTAAACAACCATCCTTGGTAAATAAGTATCAGATCCACGAGCATCACCCTTCAAGCAATCAAATGGAAGCTCAAGGATAGAAGAGTAACATACTCTTATTGTTAATTACATTATGTATACCCATTTTTATTTTGTGAGTATTAAGAGATGGTTAGAAATTAAATGGCAAGAGTGAGCTCAAAATCTTTGGACTATCCTTTGGTTTCATTTGCTACCATGAATCCCTCAGAAAAAAAGAGAGGGGGCACTCTCCAGTTGTTTAGTCATAAGCCCTGTATTAGGTAATTTCATTTTAGCTAGCAGTTAGAGTGCTGTTGGCCTTATTGTTTTCCATCCTTCTGCAGATCTGCTGACTTTAGATGAACTAGTCAATCCCATTATCTCACCTCTATGCAACTATTAATAAATATTAGTAGTATGGAATATAAATATTAGTGATATAGGATAAAGTAATGCACAGATAATGGGGTTAACTTATTTCTTCAGCAAAAATGAAGTGTTACTCACAGGTATACCAGACTACGTAAGTTTACTCGCTTTTTTATCTACTGTTACACCTTAAAAGAAAAAGCTGTAAGATTCTGTACTGGTACTATTAAAGCAAATAGGGAGGATAACATGCAAGTAAACATTGAATATTCATACAATCAGCTTCTGCATGCTCGTAGTAGATTCACAAAAGACAGGAAGATATATGAATTTTAATATCTTGTAACATCTATGGTCATGATAAAAAAATAATATGATACAATAATGATAATCCTATTAGAATCTGGTGCATTAGAATATGATTTAGTAGTCTGGGAATACACATTTTACTACTGTCTTCTGGAGAAGGTAATCTACTTCTTGCAAGTGCTTCATTGTCAGGTGGCATTGAAATGAAATTAACTCTTCCCACTTATGCGGATTGGGCCCTCCGTTTCTCAAAGCGGAAGTACATCATGGGGTGTCATCAAAAACTTACTATCTCATCATGAAGCATTCTGTGGAAAGTAGCTGGTAACTTAAGCCAAGGCATACTGCATACCAAAGGACAAGCCTATAAGCAGAATGCAGTTTATTAAGGTCTAGTCATATTACATCAAAAAGAAGGTGTTCTGAAGAAGGCTTCAGATGCATTCATCCTTTGATGTCTTATAGAAGGCAATCCAGTGAGCCAGCTGCTTGCTCTTGGTTTCTTGTATATTGCAAAGTAAACAGGTTATCATATGAATTGAACTTTATAGGTAAACTGTGGGTATATTTCTGACTGTCATCATTAAATGAAATGTCTACCCTTTTTAAAGAAATTTTAACAGAAAATAAAGTTGGCAGCAATAACTGCAGTATGTACCAAATAGCTCTTTCCTTATATACAAGCTGATGTACTTTCTGTCCAAGATTTTCTGCAACTTTTGTATCTAAAACAGTGGAATTTTTCAATAAAATGCATACCGCTATTGCTGACCAGCACTAGAAGAACATAAAGTGTATAATTGCCAATATAATTAGTACATTCACTCTGATCAACACACCACTCAACCCAGAAGGTGGGGACCTCTGGGACCTGCCGATGCTTGGAAAATATTTCGTGGCAGGGGTAAAACCAGCTCTGGGGCCCTCAGCACAAGAGGGATGTAGAGCTATTGAAGCAAGTCCAGAGGAGACCATGGAGATGCTGTGAGAGTTGGAGGAGCTCTGCTTTGGAGACAGGCTGAGAGATCTGGGCTTGTTCAGCCTGAAGAAGAGAAGGCTCCTTAAGGGACACCTTAGAGCAGTTTTCAGTGCCTAAAGGAGCTGCAAGGGTTTTCCAGGTTTTGGAGAGGGGCTTTAGACAAGCACCTGTAGGGACAGGACAAGGGGGAATGGCTTTAACCTGACAGAAGGGAGATTGAGATGAGACTTTAGGCAGAATTTCTTCCCTGTGAGGGTGCTGAGGCGCTGGCACAGGCTGCCCAGAGGAGCTGTGGCTGCCCCATCCCTGGCAGTGTTCAAGGCCAGGCTGGACATGGCTTGGAGCAGCCTGGTCTAGCGGAAGGTGTCGCTTCCTGTGGCAGCGAGTTGGGACTGAATGATTATTGAATGATTTGGATTGGAAGGAATCTTAAAGATCAACCAGTTCCAATCCCCTGCTCCCTTACTACCCTTACCATTCTCTGATTCTCTGAACCTCTCCGTAACATTAAATATTCAAGCTGTGCTGCTACAACAGATTATAGTTAGCTGTAATCCTCTAAGGTTTCACATTAAGTATGCAGGATTTCTTTCTATGGCTACAGCCTCAATAAGCCTCACAACTATTTGTTTCAATACATTGAGAAGCTGGAAAAATATCTGTGAAGTTTATGTCAAGTTTGGACAATGTAAACTGCTGGATAATGGCTTAAAATAATCAATTTGATGAATAGGGTTTCATCAGGCAGTATGTGACTAATGTGAAGCTTTGAAAGTGGCAGGGAAATATGATATCAGAGACAAAGAGGGAGAGCTTTCAATCATGCTTGGAAATATGACATCCTTTCTCAAACATGCAATTTCTCATTAAATGCTTTTTGACATTCCCCAAGCATTAATACACCTGTTGAGAAAATGGCACTTGTCCTGAGGACAAAGGAGAATGTCAATTTTGAAACAGCAAACCCTGGAAGACTACTTAATGCCAATAAAGATTGCTGTAAAGTTTGAAGATTAAACACCTCAAATAAGTAAGTTGCAAGGAGAAGAAAAATGGTGCTTATGCAAAAACACCTATTAGGGCAGACTGAAAAGTTGTGTCTTTTATATAGATGTCTGAAAACTAGTTTCTTCCATTGAAATGTAAAATGCTCATAGAAGTTTATTTTGCAATTTTATCTGGTCGAAATGAGTAGTTTTTATGTAGGACAGTAGTTTTTTATGAAGTAAAAGTAGTGTGAGTAGTTTTTTATGAAGGACAGAATATGATATAATTAAAGAAACAAGAAGTATCCTTCTATAACAAGAAGGATCCTAATGTTCACATCACAAAAATATGTCCATTGGATATAGATTTTATACAGAGTTACAAAAATTTTGGGTGCATTCTTTTTTTCATATACCCATTTCTATCAAAGTTAGAGCAAAGAATTTAAAGAAATTACTATGAAAATCTCAGGACTTAGAAATATCTGTCAAACATTACTACCTTCAAAAATTTATTCCCTCCTTTTTCAGAATAAGGTTTAAGCTAGAAATACGCATAGTATGGCAGAAAGGAGTCACGAAATCATAGAATCGTAGAACAGTTTAGTTTGGAAGAAACCTTAAAGCTCATATATTTTGCATACATGGAATTTGCATTTGAAAGGGTGTAAGGATACATAATTAAAAAGATCTGAGTAATCATTTCCCTTTAAGTAAGTTTGTTGATGTCAATTTTTTACTATTCAAATAGTTAAGATAACTTATTAAAACCCAAGCTGTCTCAGTTTCTAGAAAACATAAGTCCAGTGCCCAGGCCAACGGCTGTCAAAACTTCTAGCACTTAAACTTTTTCCAGATATCCACAGATTTGAAGGGGCAATCAACACAAAAGGCATGGAAGCTGAGTATAACAACAGCATTGTTCTGTAAGCAGTGATTGCAATTGTCATACTGAAAAACATCTGCTAAATAAGGAAATAGTCCATTTTAGAAAAATGTTTCTATATCTAGAAAAAGAAAAATGTCTACGTAGGTCTTCTCAGATTACATCAAACTTTGAACTTCAGTCATTTTCTGCATGATGCAAGTGTTACTTCTTCCCATTCCAAGCAGTTTATTTAGTCATATGTGTGCCACGTGTATATGCAATTAAATTGAAGAAGCATAGAAACTGAAGCTTTTTTGCATTAAGTCATTGTAGCTTTGTTTTATAAACATGGCTATACCATGGTTCAGATTTATCTCTGCATCATAAGATTTTCAAAAATCATCATCAATTTAGCTGCCTAAAAGATAATTTACATTTAAGATCTGAGGTTCCTATGCTGCTTCAAAAAGAATCTCAGGATGTATGATAATCATAGAATCATAGAATCATAGAATCGTTAGGGTTGGAAAGGACCTTAAGATCATATAGTCCCAACCCCGCTGCCATAGGCAGGGACACCCCACACTAAACCATGCCTCCCAAGGTTTCGTCCAACCTGGCCTTGAACACTGCCAGGGATGGAGCACTCACAACCTCCCTGGACAACCCATTCTAGTGCGTCACCACCCTAACAGGAAAGAATTTCTTCCTCATATCCAATCTAAACCTCCCCTGTTTAAGTTTTAACCCGTTAGCCCTTGTCTTGTCACTACAGTGCCTAGTGAAGAGTCCCTCCTCAACATCCCTATAAGCCCCCTTCAGATACTGGAAGGCTGCTAGGAGGTCACCACGCAGCCTTCTCTTGTCCAGACTGAACAGCTCCAACTTTCTCAGCCTGTCTTCATAGGGGAGGTGCTCCAATCCCCTAATCATCCTCGTGGCCCTCTTCTGAACTTGATCCATGTCCTTTTTATGTTGAGGAAACCAGAACTGCACACAATCCTCCAGGTGAGGTCTCACAAGAGCAGAGTAGAGGGGCAGGATCACCTCCTTCAACCTGCTGGTCATGCTCCTTTTGATGCAGCCCAGGATACATAGTATCATAGTCTGTGTGACTTAGTCTCTCCACCCAGTTTTCTGTTTATTTTGCGTGTGTCTCAGTGCCTTGAGAAGCAGGGGGGCACAAACTGCCTCCTTATCCCCTATGTGTCATCTCAGTTTCTACATAGGAAACACCTAAGCACATACTGACTACAGATACCTGGTATGCATGACAGCAGGCCAGGACCACAGCGTGTGCCGCATAATTGGAGTAGCAAATGCATCCACCATAATATAGCCTTGCTGCTAAATTCCCTTCCACTGGAATGAACCAAATTCAAACTTGTAACACAGCAAGTAGAGTAGATAAATGTAAACCCAGCCTCAAATGTGGGTGAGTCCAAGCTAAAATCTAACACATACCTCAGCTTTAGGTTGAGACCTTCCTGCCTAGGCAAAAGAGTCCAAAGCCCTTCAGTTCTCGTAACACAGTAATGAGGTTATCCTTTGTGAGGTACATAGAGACACTTGCTTCAGACTGAGATTACCAATTTCTTCTGTGTGGATTTGTGTTAAAATGATGAGACACATTTAATTGCACACTTGGCTCAAATTCCACTTCATGTTCAAGAAGTTTGCTGTTGCATCACTTATCCATTAAAGCAAACTATTCATAGAGCAAATAACTAAAAAAAAAAAACAAAAACAAAACAAAAAAACAACCACATGAATATTTCTTTTAATTGGGAATGAAGGTTCAGTAGACATATTTACCATTATTTTCATTATTTCTTTCGAATAGTCCAATTTAACATTTGTTCTTGAAGATAAAATAGCTGGGTCCAGTCTCTCAGAATACCATCTTCATCTTGGAGTCCTTTTCATATGCAATTCTAGCTTTTTAAAACAGAACCTCCTCTGATCGCTATATCGCATTTAGCATTTCAGTTTTCATCAAGAGTGTGCTTTTGATGTGCCTTTTTTGATCCCCTCCAAATACTGCTCTTTGGTACATGTTATAGCATGATCTTGAAGCATGGAAAACTCGTCCTCAGCACCGCAAGTTTCATTGTAAAAGTCATTTCTATTTGGATCATGTTGTATTTATAACCAAGTTCTCAGTTCCAGTAATCAAGCTATTTCCCTTCTTTTGCTTCCTTCCCCTAAAATGAAGCCAAGAGCCCTGCTAGTTTGTCAGTCTGCCTGAAGGTTCAAGGAGAAGGCTTAATTAATGCCTTCAGCTGTGACACAGAAAATGTACTCTCCTCACATGCATTTGGATAGATCTCTGTGGTTAAACTAAGGTAAATCTGATAAATCTGTAAAGGCTGAAATTTTCAAATCAGAATTGTAGCTGCGAAATCATCCTGAAGATAAACAGGTTTCTTTCTTTCCTGACCTCTAAGTTCATTAGTTTCTTACAGATTTTATCAGACTTTGAGTATCTGGTCTTTTTACTTGTAATCCTGTTTTACTTTCCCTTACAGATAAAAAAGTACTGTAACTAAGTTTCAGTGGGAAGGGAATCTCTATAGAGTTGGAAACCACAGTTCTCCATATGCATATGATTTTTGACAAATTTTCAGAAATACCTTTATGTCTTCAGAATTTTGACTTTCTTTTTTTTTTTTTTTTTTTTTTTTTTACTGTACTCATGAGAGAACCCTTTTAATTCATTTAGGTTTTGGTGATGAATCCTCTTTTTTGATGGACGCAGTGGTTTTATATGAGCAATTATTTTTTGTTTTCCACATGGCTCCTCCTAAACAGTTGAATATGCTATAGGTGCTTGTGTGTGCTAGGCCTCTAGCTGAGCAAGCATTAATCAGTCTTCATTCGGTATCCTGGAAGAATCTTTAGTAATTCAATGTTTTACTTCTTTGCCTTGTTTTCTACCAAACAGAAATGCCATTCTAAACTTAATGTGATTTTTGTTATAATTTGTGAATAAAAATGTGTTAATAAAATATAAATTATTATTGCACAGAGCTGGGGAACTCAACAAGTATCTGCCTAGCCTTTTGTTCTGGTCTTCTGCCTTAAGGCAAGGATGAAGTGTAAAGTTGGTAGAATACTTTGACAGTAAATAAATTTACCTTATTTAGAGTGAGATAAGCCTTTAGAAGTAAACAATTGCTTCAAACAATTTCTCTCCCCCCAGAGCCTTTATATTTCATAAAGCTTTTGAGAACAGAGGTTAGTGTTTCTAGGAGTTATAGGAATGCTTAGAATTTAGACTTATATTAATTTTGTATCATTTGTTTTTGTATTACAGTAAATACAAAGGTTAGGAGTAGCACAGCCAGGATACTTTTTTTTTTTTTCTAAAGGTCAATAGCTTTTTCCAGGATTTCAGACATGATGGTCCCTGCACCTCATTTTCTATCTGCAAATCAGGCCTTATAGCACTTTCCTATATCAAAGAAGGTTACACAGCTAGATATTTTAAAAGATCATGTGTGTTGTTAAATGATATAAGCAAATAAGAGCATCAGGGCACGATAGTATTACTACAAAGTACAGAAGTATTGCATTTTTATGCTGTATCAAGCGTACTGAGGTCATCCATTAATATTCAGTGCCCTCAGTTACTACTGCAATTAGTATTTTGCTTCCTGTCTGGAAGATCAAGCTTATAGGCATCATTCTAAGCTCATCCTTCTCTTATAATTTATTTCCTGTGCGTTTTGAGACTGATGAGCTATAAATTGCTCATGAGATATGATGTTTTTTCTAATCAGAAGCTATAAACAGTAGAGCCTTGCATTATTTTATTTCTTTACTAAGCAGTTTTGTTAATGAGGCTACCAATAAAATGTCCCCATTAAAAAATGAAACTAATAATGTTGTTGCTCGTGATTGGAAGGGAAGGATAAGCAGTTTTATTATGAATTGTTTCTAACAAATATCTTAATCCTTTGAGATGCTTTGAGGGTAGGCGTGCTAACAGTAGAAATAGAGTATATGAAAGTAAGCAGCAGCTCTGTCAAGGTAAGATTGAAAAATAGGAAGATTCAGTTCATCCTGCTAGTCTCAAATGTGTCCTTCCACAATAGTGCAAGTGAGCTCTGGCTTTCAGCAAATAGTATTTATAGAATCTTAATACAATATTTCTTACAAAAATTTATTATAAATGCAACATCACATTCTATAACATTTTCACAGGCCTGATGCTCACTACAGCTTATTTTTCTTGCTCCCTTTCAAAAGTGAATAAAGTTTGATCATAAAGAAAATATTTTTTGCGTACCATGTTCTAAGCAACTGGAGGTGTCATTGATTTACTGGAGCCAGGCAATTTATGAATTGCTTTCCCCTGTCTATGAAATGTTATTTTTACTATATCCCTCATGAAAATTGATCTTTATCCTCTGCAACAGTAGAAAGCAGGGTCCAGGAAATTTTCTCCTTCCATGATTATTCTTGACAAAAATTATAATGGATTGGCATACAAGCCTGTGTGACAGTGGAATAAATCCATGACATTTCAAGCAGATACAGTGTTGAACAACAAAACATCCGATGTAATTTGTATGTTAAAATGTGAAGTGCTAAAAGTATCTGAAGTCTGATTTGTCAGTGTTCATAAAATATATGTGAAACAACATGATCAGTCTAAACTTACATATTTGTGAGTGACTTCTGTGGTTCAGGTTAAGAAGTTAAGTGGTTACTTCACAGAAGTCTGTAAAGTTGAATTTTCCATGAAGGTTGGTATAATCAGTTGAGATATTTAATTACAGTAGAAGTGTAACTAAATAGAAACAAAAGTAGTATAAGTCTTTTTATCATGAAAAATTTGTTATTTGTGCTCCGTGTCTCATCTCTTTCAACAGCCACAATACTCAGAGGTCATTCATCTCTCAAACTTTAGGTATCTCTCACTCCTGCTTTCTTTTGTAGATTATGCATTATTCTGAGAAGCTACTGTGTTTAGAATCTTACAGGAAATTCTAGTCATGGTTCATAATGATTTCCTTCCTTTCCTACCCCATTAGGACACACTGAAAAGGCAATTAAAAGAATAGGAAATCAAGTGCCAGCCTTGAGCTATTAGTTTTACGCTGGCTAAAAGCCATTAATTGAATTGAAATAGCCCAGCAAATGGACCAAACTACAATATCAGCAATTTTGAAAAAGTCTATGAAACCTGAGGTGTTTCTGCCAGTGGGGCAGATAAATATATTGAAAATCTTGTGAGAAGAAAATTTTGTGAGAAAAAAATTCTTGGTTTTTTTCTATATCAACTGTGTAAAATAACAAATCGTCCTTTCATTAAAATCTTTGGGAGCTTGATTTTACTTGAACAAAATAAGGATTCAGTTTGAAATATTTTAATTTTATATATTTAATGTTACTCAGTCCCAATACAAATCCTGACAGATCTAAATACGGTCAGTTTAAGACTTCATAGGAGTAAATGTAGTGGAAGTAAATATGTTATGTTTCTGGTAAAATGACAAATTTTCTAACTTCTAAGGACTTGCAGAAGTTAACTATGCTTATGTTTGCATGTTCTGGTAGGAAGGAATTAGGAAACATTCTTAGAGTTTATCTCCTAATAATCTGATTTTTACTTAGTCATACCTGGTTTTCAGTATGCAACTAAAATAGCAAATAGGGGAATTTGTTGGGGTTTTTCTTTGTGTTAAGGGTTTTTTTTTGCTCGTGGTTTGGGCTTATTGGTTCGGTTTTGTTTGGTTACATTTGGTTGATTGCTTTCTGGGTTTGGTTTTTTTTTTTTTTTGTAAGTAGTAATATTCTTCAGTAGATTTGCTAATTCTGTAGTTCCCCAAGGATTTTAGAATAAGGAAGCATTTCTGGAGAAAGCAGGAAACAAAGGATAAGGCTTACCATTTTGTCAAAAGACAACTCCTACTAGGTACTTAGGTTTTGACATAAGTCCATAATAGATTTGAATTGCATCATCCTTTGTAAATGAAAATCAGTTATTTTCTGTAGATGTAAGATAGATATAAGTCTAGGATAAACTAATTTTTGAGACTTAACAGAAAATATCAGATGGAAGATGCCAAAAAATTTTAATTATCATAATAGTCACTTTCAATGCCCTTGAGCACAACTGTTACCATTGTAGATAATGCTAATAACTGATTTGCTGTACTAGTTTTCTTTCTCTGGTATTGCCCAATAAAAAAACCTTGAGACTGAGTTACTGAAATATATGTGGTTTAATTATTATGCTTCTTTAGTCTTCCCAGTTTCTGCCATTTAATGAGTGATTCAGAACTGACGATATGAAGATTTAGATAACTTGTTTATTTGTTTTTATATGCATTATCTATTGAAGCAGTAGGTGTTCTGCTTCCTTGTGATAATCTCTAATCCTTTCTTAAACTATGTAGTCTGCTATGTATCCTAGTA
Source organism: Loriculus beryllinus (assembly GCA_039877255.1). Taxonomy (NCBI): domain Eukaryota; kingdom Metazoa; phylum Chordata; class Aves; order Psittaciformes; family Psittacidae; genus Loriculus; species Loriculus beryllinus. The sequence goes on from JBCJKH010035513.1 coordinate 25,733, forward strand.
ATTTTCTTAGGTCAATTATTTGTTTTATAAAAAACCCCAAACATCCTCCCCCTGAAAAAAACCAGAACAACAAACCAAACCCAAGCCCAAACTGACAAAAACTTAATGGTTTTAAATTTGTTAACACTGTGCTTTCCTAGCTAACTTTGGTTAATGTATTGGAGCAGAAGGGGAAGAGAAGCCCAAATATTCTTTCAGTGTATTATGCATCATAGTCTTGATTCTGTTTCCACTTAAATCAACTACAAAACTCTCAGTGGTCTATCTAGTTTAGCTCCCATCAGAAATACACAGTTTCAAACCACTGGTTTAGTTTTAAAATGTTTTTAGTTAATATTATCTTTTAATCTGTAAAATGGGATTTCTGCATAAGATAGGTTTTTATCAGATTCTGACAGAGCACAACTAAAACAGAAAGTATTAACTCTAAACTACATTGATAGTAATACCAGCAGTTTAAATTGTCAGATATTTTTTTCTCTTGATGGCTTATTTTGATTAAAAATATTCCAGATGTGACTCTACTGCTGGAGATGAAAAATTCAGCTATCCGACCAACAGCTTCAATCTCTAATTTCTCCAACTTCTATGATCTAACTGATTTATTGGTAAGAAAAGTATATCAGTGGAATAACCGAAAATCCACTGATACCAGAAAAGCTTTTTTGCTCATTAGCCTAATAATTGAAAAGAGCAGTTCTGATTTTAATTTATATTTTCATATTTAATTTAGCAAAGGTTATTCTTAATTATAAAATACCCTGCAATGGGATTTTACCTGCTGCACCAAAGTGCAATCTTAACCAGGAGCCTTTACTTAGTAATATAATACAGATTCGTGTGATTGTGCTGGGCTTTACCTAGGTCCTTAGTAATTTAATGCTGAATGCTACCTGAAACAAGGTCAATAGCTAGCAGCTTTTAAAGATTTACTGAACTGTAGAAGTGGTGCCCTTTAAACATGCTAGACTTCTTCAGACACTGCACCTTCTTAACTTAAATCACAGGAAAAAAAATTATCTCAAATACATTTAAGCTGATATTTTGAAAATGGTTGAAATATGTGTTCAAACCTGTCTCTGATTTGCGTAATTCAAACTCATTATCCCTATTATTTCATTTAGTTACTCTGCCTTGATGCATATACACTTTATTATATGGGTTTAAACTTAAACAAGGGAAGTTCAGGTTAGATATAAGGAAGAAGTTCTTTATGGTGAGGGTGGTGAAGCACTGGAACTGGTTGCCTGAAGAAGTGGCTAATGTTCCATCCTTGGCAGTGTTCAAGGCCAGGTTGGACAGTGCCTTGGGCAACATGGTCTAGTGTGAGGTGTCCCTGCCCATGACAGGTGGTTCGAATTAGATGATCTTAAGGTCCTTTCTAACCCCAACCATTCTATGATTAGAGCATAATCAAATTTTAGAATGCTGCTGTTTCCACAGCTGAGTGTGCACATTACATACCGAGTCTTTAGAAATGCTTCTTCCCATATTTTTTACCTGTATTTGTGAAGGGTGGCAGAGACAATCAAAACAGCAGTTAAGATAAATATGTCTTTTGTTGACAGGAGAAATGCTCAGAAATACTTCGTGGTATTTCAAAGCTGGCACAAGTAGTGTTTATAGTATGTAACTAGCTGATCATCAACATCTTTTCTCTAGTTGACCTAAATGCAATCAGAAAACACCAAATTCTGTTGTAAAAACTATAGTCAATTAACATTAACTTGCAGTTAACTTTTGCTTCCTTTACCAGAGATTTTAAAATTTTTTATAGTATTTCCTGTGAGACCCCCACCTTGAGTACTACATTCAGCTCTAGGCTCAACAACACGAGGGATGCGAAACTGCTCAAGCGAGTCCAGAGGAGGATCATGAAGGTTATTCAAGGGCTGGAGCATCACTCCTATGAGATAGGCTGAGAGAGATGGGCTTATTCAGCCTGGAAAAGATGAGGCTTTAGGGAGACCTTATAGCAGTCTTCCAGTAACTAAAAAGGGCCTATAAGAAATCTGGAGAGGGACTTTTTACAAGGGCATGTAGTGACAGGACAAGGGGGAATGGCTTTAAACTGAAGAGGGTAGATATAGATTAGATATAAGGAAGAAGTTCTTCACTATGCAGGTGGTGAGATACTGGAACAGTTTGCCCAGAGAAGCTGTGGGTGGCCCATCCCTGCAAGAGTTCGAGACCTGGATGTGGCTTGGAGCAACCTGGTCAAGTGGATGGTGTCCTTGCCCATATCAGGGAGGCTGGAACCAGTTGGTCTTTAAGGTCCCTTCCAACCCAAACCATTCCATAGTTCTATGATTTTATTAATGCGAATGACATTGATCAAGCTGGATAGCATATTTTTGTCAGGCAAATTTTCCCTGATATTTTAGCTTCAAACTGTGTTAAGTATTTTCAGACTTCAACGTCTAAAACCAGCATCCCATACTGTAGAACATAGGCATTTCTGTTTTCTCACCCATTTAATGGTACTGTCTTAGCTGTCCAGCAACCAATAATGATTTGAGTCTGCATAATTTATACTTATGTAATAACCTTTGTCTTTAGTAGCTTTTATATATAATAACTAGTATGGAACACAGTGGTTTTATAGAACTGCTGTGATTTTGTACTGATTTTCTGATATTTCTCAGTTTGTCCTTTTGAGTTCTGTCTTATCACATAAGTCTTGTTCTTTTCAAGCTGTCCTAGAGATTTGTTTCAATGAATTAAAAAAAAAATTAATGAAAGAAAATGAAACGTTGATGGCCATATGCAGTATTAGTGAGAGTGACAGAAACCCTAGAATACAAAGGATGTGTAGGACTGACTCACCTTCACTCCAGACATGGTTGTCAGGTGATTAAATGTGCTTTCTTTCCATTTTCTCATCTGCATGTTGTACTGTTTGTACAAAACATGACTCTCAATGATGCTAATCCTCTCCTGTCTGAGAAATTCCTACTAAGCACAGACTGATTGTGTGCTTCGAACTGGAAGGATTTGGCTTATGTTTGCTTCTTCTAAGTGTAGAAAGCAGTAGTTTATTTAGCTGAGTCAGATGGTATCTCTCAATTTTTAAAATTTCTCCGTATTTCCCATATGTAGGGGGAAGGGGAACAAATGGGGGTCTTCAAGGAATAATTGTCCTTTACCGTTCATACAAACCCTTACATTGACATTGGACTTACCAAATACAGTTTCCAGTCTTTGATGTAAAATAAGCAATTAGGTTTAATCATAATCCTAAACCCCCAAATAGGATATTCTTACCACGTGAAAATGGTGCCTCCTCTTGATACCCTGCAAAGAGAGTCTGTCTCAAGCAGAATAGATCTGTGATTGTGTCAGTGTCTGCTCACAGTATGGTGTCCTGTGAGGTAAAGGATTTACGCTGAGAAATTCTGAACAGACTTTAAATAACCAGCAGTTTGTTTTCTTTAGGACTGAATTTTGCAGAGCCGTCAGAGATTTCAAAGCATTGGGAAGAGCACCGGTTTTTCAGCTGACAAATAAGAAAATCAAGACTAGGTGCAAACAGGAATACAACTGGCAGGTTTTATTTGAGGGAGGATGAACAGAAAGTAGGATAGAGATAGTTAGAATTAAAAAAAAAAAAAAAAAGTATCTTTTTTACAAGAATATTTAAAATCCAGAAAGTCTTTTCTGGTTTAATAGTGTAAGTGTGATTCTGGAGAAGGAAAATGCGTAAAAAGACTGGACTATTGAAAAAGTCTAAAAAAGGTTTAACTTTTAACTCCAAAATGTAAATAGAAAACTCTGGCAGATGAATGCAGGGAATCCAGAGTTCTAAAGGTATTTTATTCTCATCTGGTCACCTCCACCGGGCCTTCTGACACAGTTTTCAGATGTTATATATATAGACTTCATGAGAATTACACCTAGAGATAGAGAAAAAGCATGAAATAATGTAATGAACTATTGCTGTAGTAGAGTGCAAAAGTAAAAGAGATGTTTTGGCACAGCTACAGGTTGGGCAGAAAGGAGATTCAGAGCAGCCCTGCAAAGAAGAACTTGGAGGGGTTGGTCAATGAGAAAATAAACATGAGCAGGTGTCAATGTGTGCTTGCAGCCCAGAAAGTCAACTGTATCCTGGGCTGCATCAAAAGGAGCGCGACCAG
>JBCJKH010035518.1:0-11940 GCA_039877255.1 Loriculus beryllinus
AAGGGGAGATGAGACAGGCTTAGGCTAAGCCCCCTCTTACTGAGGAATAAAAGCTCTAATTCCTCCACACTTAATTCTTACTCATAAGCTACTGACATGACATGGAAGCTAAATTATCCACATATACAATGAGGAGGAATCCCAAGCTCCCATCTTTGATCTGTGAATTTGGTAAGACTTTAGGACAGCCACACATTCAGTAAACTTCTATGTCTCTAGAATTCACCCTGAGAAACATACCCAGCTGAGCCAGAAGCCTTTCCTGCTCCTGCAGGATCTCTTCCTCAGACATGGACTGCAGCTTCTCCAAGTTCTCTCTGTGAATAGCTTGAACTTCCTCCTCACTTTTCTGGCTTCCAAGACCCTCTCCCGTTATGAGACAAGGCTGCTGAGAGGTCAAAAAGTCACCAGCTTTATCTGTTAGATCAGCAGAGAAAGCAGTTAGTGATTTAATGTGCCTACACCATGATGACTGCATCTCAATTTTGTCATTACCACATTTGCATGATTTGCTTTTTATCTTTGAAGCCGAATTAAAATAGGAGTTAAGAAGTTTAGTTTAGCTTCAAACAAAACTAAAATACTTGGGCTTTCATCCCATGTCACAACAAAATGTCATTTCTACCTCATTTCTTTAGGAGTTTCGGGAGGGATGGGGTGGAGGAGGAGAAAGGAACTTTGTTTCCTTAATGCAAAGCAACAGCAAGAAAACTGGAGCACAATTCACAATTAATGAGCATTCTGCCAACTTAGTAAATACCAGATACCTTCTCTGTCCAGGAACACCTGAACCCACCTGAACCCACTTCAGCTGAACCATGACTCTGACTCAGTATTTATTGAGTGAAATAAAGAATTAAAATCATTAGGTACACCAGTTTCTGGAGTGATACAAGACCCATTCCCAATATAGGCATGTTTGGTTCCAACAACATCCTGTATTCACATATTAGAAATTCCAGCAACGGGGCATTTTTCCTACCCTGAACAGAATCAAGTCTCATTTTATCACCTGATGTAAATCCTTTGTAAAGGCTCATTTTGTTTAACTCTAGCAGCCAGGTAACATGCTCTTTTGGCCAGAATGAGACCCTCCAGCTGTTCTGTAGCCCACTGTACAAGGACCTGACTTAGTGTCTTTATTCCTTATGTTTTGTTCATATGTTCCAAATAGGAACTTGGAACATCCCTATGACACTAAACTAGCCAACCCTGAAAGCATCAAACCCCTGTTAGAATAGCAGCAATGACACTCATCATAACATCAGTAAGGTTTGATGTAATTTCCACACCAGTTGTCTTGCTCATCGAGCAGAAAGAGATGAGAAGACAGAGTGACCTGGGAAAAGATTCAGTAAGCTACCCACCATCAGCAACTAAGCTGAGGGTCACCAGCCACAAACATGTTGTTACTAGAAGAAAGGGAGCTCCCCCTCTTCTCTTCTTCCTTCTAACGATCCTGCCCAACAATCCTGCTGAGGAAGCCAAGCCATTTTCTGATCCCTCTGTTGTGCTATTACATTTCAAAAGCGTTCTACTTTAGGAGGATCACAGCTCTCGCGCTGCTGGATTTCCCCCTTTGAGATTTCTCAGACAGAAGTACACATGCACAATTGTAACAGGCTATTGGGCAAGCACAGTATACTGACCTGGATGGTGGAGTTGTGCATGGCAGTGCATGGCACAGCCAGGAATTCTCTTACCAATTCTCTGACAAGAGTCAGGGCAGAGAGAAACTTGGGTAAACAGTGATAACCCTCAATCTGGCCTCTCTATCAATGTGAAAAGGAGGGTGTCATGGAAAAGCCCAGACACATGGTGGTCCTAAGTAAGAAGTAAATAAAAGTCCAAGACAAAAAACATAAATGCCTGGAGATTCTGGTACCAGTTAAATTGGTTTCATCTTTCCTTGTCATGTTGCTGTCAGACAAGTAACTGCTGGAGGTGGCACTGACTCATCAGCACTGCCTCACAGCCTTCCTTATGAAGCAAAGCCACAGTGTCATGGCAGCAGATCTGGTGATGGAAGACTGAGCTTTCAGCTTCCAGGTAGGAGTGAGAACCCGCATCAGAGTGGTCTCAAACACCTTCATGAGGCACAAGAACCACCCTCTTCCTAAAATTGTGGAAATGAAGGATGAAACAAGAAAAACTTTACATACAGTAGAGAGAAAAAAGGAAGACAAGGACCTTGAAAAATCTGTTTGGGCTTGTGCAAAGCAAAAAGGAAACCAGAGAGAAAGCTAACCCAATTTTCAGAATGTTAATTTGGGTCTCAGACCACTTCAAATCTTTGTCACGCCACAGACATTCAAAGTGACCTCGAGATTCATAAACTGAGGACAGAAGTGCTACCTTACTTTAAAAATAAGGTGCAGTGATGTTACAGTTAAGAAGGCTACTTAAATACAATAGGTCGGGTAAGCAGAACCTTCTCTACTTACCATCCCTGAAGCCAAGGAAAGGTGCCTCTCCTGCTGATCCCTCAGGATCCTGGGCATCCGGAGCAGATCCCAGTTGCATGCACTCGGCAGCAGAGGGGGCTGTTGCTGACTTTTCAGCAGCCCTCCTCGCTGCCATCTTTTGTGCAAAGATGCTCTTCCTTCCAGATGCCACCTTCACCTGCAAACAGGGAAGCCATGTGTCACCTCTTTCCAGACTCCCCCGCACACCTGCCACTAACAAATGTATAGATCTGATCCTAAAGACTCCTTCAGATCAGGCTTTGGGACGTGATACAGAGAAGCTGCTGGCAGCCACCTGCGTTTTCCATACGTGTGCTATTCTTATCTTAACACAGGTTTTAATGCTAGGACAGAAAGATAAAAACATTACTGTTTTTTCTACCTAGAGAAGCAAAATGATTAATTAATTAATTCAAGCCAGGCAACTACACCTAAAATATCACCAAACACAACAGTTCCAGCTTTCCTGCTGTTCAGAAACTGCATAGCTGACTACTTTGGATTTCTGAGGATAAAGGAGGCTGTACTGCACTGTGCTCACCACATGCTTGGAACAGGCTTCTTATAAGGGGATTAGAGAGCAGCAGAGTGAAAAGACTTACACAGTAAGAAATGGGCACCTGGTGCTAAAATAATCCTGACTGAATTACTGTGTTGCTTGCCTAGATGATGGAAGGACATGGCTGTGAACAGCTTTGCACAGGATGCACAAGAAATCCAAAGCGGACTAAGCAAAAAACCTCTTGCATATCCCCAGTCCAGAGAAGCAGTTCAAAAGACAGTCTGAACATTGTGCAGCTGCTTTGTGCACTCCTGCATTAGATAAACAGAAATGGTAGTTTCAAAAGTATCACTCTTCTAAAAAAGCTGTCCTTCAAAGCAAGCTACCTCTTCAAAGCAACAGCTATCAATCACATACCAATTCCCAGCATCTGACTCCCACTCAGCTAGCAGCTCTTGCTATTGCAGCAATGCCTGGTGATAGCAGCCACAGTTTCCAGCTCTACAGCCTCAGAATTATGCCAAGATCCAAAAAGCTGCAAAATATAATCTGCAACCACACTCAGCTGTCACATCAGGAGAAATCAGGTGCAGCTTCAGTAAGTATGGACTTAAACCTGCTGGATAAATTAACAGAGGTTGATCCTCAGAGAAAACCAGAACAGGATCAATTCTATTACAGCAGCACAGATTTGAAACACCTCACTGAAGTTAGGATCACCTTTTTCTTAAACCTAAAGGATTCCAGTGTTATTCAGCTGCAGGGTGTGAGCTACCTAAATGATGGCAACTTGACAGAACTCTCTCCTACACTAAGGTAGCAAATGCGAGAGAGATGCTACGCTAATTCATAATCTCCAGCACACCAAGTCACTTATTTTGAGTCCTGCCACCCACCAAGCATTAGGCCTTGTTGTGACCAAATTTTAATCATGAATAAGGTAGCGTAAAACAGCTGCTCCCAATCTTACCTCACTTTTTATCTCAGAGCGGTGAAATGTCCTTGGAAATGGGTCTCCAGTGGGCACTGGCATGGTCACTGCTGCTGCACTTGTGTCTCGTTCCTACAGCAAGAAATTAAAGCCCTGTAGAAACCACCACATATCATTTTACATCATTTAGGTAAGAATGGACTCAAAATCTCTCAGCTCTGCAGTTCACAAGCTTCCTGCTGCGTGCGTCACTGTCAGGCTCAGAATACCTTGTGCTTATTTAGAGACAAAGTGAGATTATTTTCCAAAAGGCTGGGCTGCCAAACTCCAAGAATCAGACAAAGGAAAAAATCTGGGCCACCACAAAGCAATGAGAACATCCTCCTTAGAAAGTCCAGAAATTCACCCAAATCTGCACTGGAGCACATACCTGCATGCAGGCAGCGTGACCTGTAGGCAATCTAGACTGGAAAGCAGGCTCAGACCCATGTTTAACTGACAGCAAAAATAGCCACAAAGAACTTTTCCTTCAAGGAGGTCCCTGAAGGAGCAGTTGTAGCACAACTACAGTGCTACAACTGCTTCACTACACTGTAGACATAAAAAGCAGCAACAGAACCTTTCATCCTTGTCCACTTAGGTCACAGCATTCAGAAAAAGAAAGGAAACCCAACCAAACAACAAATCAACAAAACCCCAAACTAGAGCATCACATAAAGCCTAGACATACAATAATTTTGCTGAAGACTGCTGTGATGTGTCGATCGTGACTCTCCAGTCTTTCCTCTGGATCTTCATCCTCAAAGTGGACACAGGCACTTTTGACCTTTGACTTTTTTGGAGGAGCTGGAGTTAGAGCTGGCAAAGTATCAGGAAAATCTGGGGAGAGGAAATAATACGGAAAAAAAAAAGCAGTGAGGTTACTCATACATAACTACTGTGCAATAGGTATCAGACCAAGGCTCCCTAATAACATCCATTGCTCTGATGAGAAACCAAGAAGATGAGGAAGCATGTCTCTGTCTCTGACTTGCACTGGGTAGTGGAGAGAAACACACTCAATTTTATTAGTTATGTATTGGCACCAAGGTCTTTTCAATGAGCTCCATAAGCAGGAAAGGGTACTGAAGCCTGACTGCAAGTATTAAGGGAAGAAGCAAGGCTTTACTGAAACAAACAGGGTCCTTGCAGGTTATGTTCTGGCACAATTCCACTGCCAGCTCTTAACAGTGAGTGATGTGTATGATCATGAACAAGTCAAGGCCTCCTTTTCCCTGTCTATAAACTGGATTCATGTTTTCTTACCTGGAATTAAGCACTATAAGATTTAAGTTGTTGCTTTTAAGAAAACACCTTGAACTTCTCAGACTATTAAGTACACGACAGAAATGTTACAGTTAGTACAGATGGAGGAAAACAAAACTGTAGGAAGGCAGCTTATCAAGCTAGATCTGCTGGCTGAAAGCTGGAGCTGTTAGCAGAGCTAAACCTCAGAGATACTGGGAACAGGGTCTGGACGGACTGCAAAGTAAGCAGTGAGTGTCCAATGAGCACAAATCACACAAAACACCTCCTGCATTGAGGATAGCAAGGTACCACAGGCAAAAGGCAACGTGTCTGAAGCGTGGTTCTACTGGATGCTGGTAATACTGGACCAGTGCATTTCCCAACAAGGCTAAGAACAAACAATACTGCAAGGAGGACACACATGCAGGGCAAAAGGAACACTGAGTTGAGAGGGAGGTGAAAATGCAAGCGGTGAGGAAGACAGAATGAGACAGAATTCTGGTAATCCAAATAAGCCCACAAAGGAAATTACCATCCAACATGACCACATCCTTGCTGTCCTGTAGCGGGGGTCTCTCAACATCTGTGGTTCTTTCCTCCCCTTTCCTCTTGTCTGCTTTCTTCACAACCTTTACTGCAGGTGAAGCTCTGGCTGCCAGGAACTGGTTTTGAAAGTGCAGCAGGTCTGCCTCAGACTCGCCAGGCTTTGGTCTCGACAACATCCTGCCTTCTTGCTCTTGCAACCCAGTCCTGTTCACATGTAAACTACTGCAGATGTGGAAAGCTGGTTACAGAACTGGATTTCTGGAGAGAGGATGGGGACAGCAAGGGAAAACTATTAATTTTTGTCCCACTCTGCTGTTCCAGTACATGTCACAGCCACCCTAATTCAGGATCATCTCAGGACACAACTAGTTGTACCAGAGTTCCAGACAAACCATTCACCTTGTTCTTCGTTGCCAGAGAGCACGCTACTAGACAAGCCAACACCTGGTCTAGCAGCCAGCTAGAAGCAGAATGGCATCATTCCAGCAAAAAGCCAGCCAACAAGTGCATCACTGCCAGAGTGCCAACAACACAGCCCTGGATTTGCAAAGCCACAGAAGCACCTAGTCCAAGACAACAGATTTGGCTTCCTCCATTACCAACATCAACAAGAAACATTAGACACATAGTCTCATGCAAATCTTTCCCCTCCAGCACAAAGTCTTCTCTGAATCCCAGTATTAGCATTCCTGTCAGGATGAAAGAGCCTGTGCATGTAGATTTGGACAATGCACTCACTCTCACTGACTGTGCTCTCCTTCATGATCGTATTTCCCAAGTGAAAACAGTTTTTCTTCCTTATCTAGTCCTTCTGCTCTAGCTCTCTTCTCTCTCCATCTTTCACTGCTCTCTCATTGGCAAAAGTCATATTATTTCCAAGTATTTTCATTCACTGCTCAGGCCAGTTTTAAATGGAAAGCCAAGGATGGTATTTATAAAGACTTCTACCTCTGTGCATGTAAGAATTTACTGAGAAGGCAACTATTCCTCTTCCGTTCTATTGGGCATGAAAATACTTGTGAGTATTACTCTCACCTCTTATTCCCAGAGCCTGGGACCATCAATCTATTTCTGACAGGCAGCAAGTAAAGTGTTTGCAAATACATTTCACACTAATTGAGTCACTGATCAGCACTAATGCTACAGACCTGACACCTCCCACACTTGGTATGTTGAAATGTTTGGTACATATTTGACCTCTTCCACTTTTCAAAAGCTCATCAGGACTCAGTGACAATTTACTGTGAAGTAGGGAAGGGAAGTGGATGTGGATTTTAAAACTCCAGTTACGTGCCATATGGGTAGGCTGTACATACAAAAAAATGCAAAGCTTGGAAGTGAATCTCTGTTTTAATCTATGACCAAAGCAAAGTTCAACTCTTGTGCAGATACAGCCACTGCTCTGAAACCAATGTTTTGTCTTATGCTATTATCATACTTCATTGTAAAATACGTGGAGAGATATCTTGTGGAAAGCATACTAACAGACACAGTATTTATCACCTACACTTGGAATAGTTACACTATTTTCAGGGACCTCATTCTTGACCAAGGTTAGTTAGGTGTGATGCTGCTGGTTCCAAAAGCACGAAGAGCTCCAGAGAGTTTTGTTATCTTACAAGCATTTGTTACCTTCCTAAAATCAAGGCCTCAGTGTAAAACCACAAACCATGTAAGGCTCTCTGAAATTCTTTTTCATGCCCCTTACTTTGTGCAAAAGCTGGACTAAAACCATTCAGACTTCAGAGTTTTGTCTACGAAAACAAAGTGGATTTTCAGAGGCTTCAAGGTTTCTAGGGACTCCATTCACTTCAGCACTCCATGGCTGAGGACCCAGACTTCTTCATCCAATGCCAGCATCACAAGTTAGTTGCTTGATTTCAGACATCTCAAAACATGGATCTTAATGAAAGCTGTAAGCTCAAGAGTCCCAGAACAACAACTTCCAATTACACCAAGCCTACATACAGCACAAAAAGCAGCAAGAGGGACTTCCCTGTACCTTCTGAACAACAAAACCCACTCCCAGCACTCACGGAAAACGCCCTATTTCTCTATCAATGCTGCCAAGGACATCTGTGAAACATTGCGCTAGCAAAGGCTACTTCAGGGCAGGAAGGGAATGAGGCACACTGCTGTGGTGCATTGCTACTGTTGGAGGAGGACTTAACAAAAACACTCCTGGTATGTCACTGTGGTTCTGTCTGATGCTGAGAAAGCAGAAACACTCCCTTTCAGCCCTGTTCCTTTGCAATTGCACAGCAAAATCTGCAGCTTCTTCAGACAGCTCCCTTTCTGTGTACTCCTAGCATAAGCACATACCTATTGCTATTAATTTATGGAGCTTTCTGCCACAACAGGGGCTCCAACAGTCATACTTCAGTTGATAGGTCCCTCTTTGATATACGTAAGTAGCACCCCATGCATCAGAAGCCAAGTGTTTCATGCCCTATCATCACAGGCTTCAAAGCCAAAATGAGGATGATGCTATGATTAACAGACATAAGCAAAATGTATTGTTAATCTTCCTGAAATAAGCCTCTTCCACACAGGGATTTCCATAGACTTGTGCAAGTCTCTGTGCATTAAAATAGCTAAAAATACAGCAGGCCTTGAAACTGCCTTCATTTGCCTGAGGAATTGTCAGGCACAAGAAGCCAGCTATGCAGTCATTGTCTAAAAAGGTTAGTTGTTATTTCAGGAACCCTCTCCTCAAAGTCACTCCTTCCTACATATGGATACAGAGGCCACCCAGAAGAGTTACAAGATGGCAATACAGAGGTGGGTGCTAGTTTGGTAAAAACGTAACTAAAAGCTTTAAGTGTTCTTTCCATAACCCAACTGGGTCTATAAATTTAATACAACCAAGGCCTCTAACTTGGTCCTCCTGCAGTCCAATGAGCTCAGAACTGCTTAAATACATATGGAACTTACAGACAGACAGGATGTAGTGAAAAGAGTTTGCTTTCCAATGGTACCTTTTTCCATGCCCCTAAGACATTCAAGCACGCTGGCGACACTCACCTGGCCATCATAAAGAGAAACTCTTACCTATCAGAGCACAGAGAAAACATGCAAGAAAAATAACACACTAATGATGATCAGGACTAATCCCAGCATCCTGCGGCTGATTATCTCCAATCCTGCAGCTGGCTACTTAAGAGGTAACCACCATCTAGCTAATATATGCAGCCCCATGAGGATATTGTCATAGGAACACATGTAAGGGACCAGAAATGCTGTCAAAGGGTCACAGGCACCTACACATACCAGAGCATAGCAATTATTCTGTAAACACACTATCATCTGCTGTTGTACTCTCTGTTTGCACTTAAAGTCTCAGTAAGTATCTTTCTCTCATGCTCTGGACTTTCCAAGGATACTGTTTGAAAAGCTCATCAGTGCTGCAGGAAGTTTTACAAACACAGCTGAGAGCAATGGTCTGAGCCAGGATACAAGACGACACAAAAGCACAAAAAGCAATAAAGCACAGACTGCTTCACATGCCCAGCACTTGTTTCATTTTGGATTAACCTGCTTTAAATCAAGTGTAAGCCTGTACCAGAGCATCACAAAGAATGGCATTTACCTTACAGATAAACTGAGGTCTACAATACTCCTCCAGTGCTTTCCAGAAGCAACATTTAAGCTTTAGAGGCATATTACCAACCCCTGCCACTACTCTCAGCAGACATAAAACGTAAGAATAATCAGACACAGCATTTGAGCAAAGTACCACCCCACTCCTGGCCAAGACTTTTACAGGTTTCATCAGGCTACAAAGAACTGCATTTTAATTGATATAATCCAATATCATTAGGGGGTTTATTTCACTCTAGTCCATCTGCATTCGTAATGCAATTTTCTTGCACAGCAGCAGAGCCCTACAGGCCAAGAGAGATGTACAACAAAGCCATGAACTAGACACAGTTATATAACAAAATCATATCACATTACAGTTTGGGTTGGAAGAGACCTTAAAGCTCAGCCAGTCCCTGCCATGGGCATGCAGGGACACCTCCCACTAGAGCAGGTTGCTCCAAGCCCTGTCCAACCTGGCCTCAAACACTGCAAGGATGGGGCAGCCACAGCTTCTCTGGGCATCCTGTGCCAGCGCCTCAGCACCTCCAGAGTAAAGAATATATTTCTAATATCCAAACTAAGTCTCCCCTCACTCAGTTCAGAGTCACTACACCTTGTCCTTTCCCTACCTGCCCTTTTAAAAAGCCCCTCTCCAGATTTCCTGTCAGCCCCTTTAGGCATTAGAAGCTGCTCCAAGGTCTCCTGGGAGCCTACTCTTCACCAGGCTGAGCAATCCCAACTTTCACAGCCTGTCTTCAGAGGGGAGGTAACCACAGGGAAGTTAAAAGAGAAAAGGTAGCAAGTAAATGTAAAACCAAAGAATCAACTCTCACTTCTATCAGATTTGGGTCAAAGAGGAATACAAGGTATTGCTGTCACAATCAGTGCCTCGAAGTATCATATTTCTTCAGACCTGCTGGTTGAGTTAAGGAATTAAAAGGAGAGGCAAAGAGGCACATCTCAGCCTCTCCAAGACAATTCAGCAGTCAATGGAAACGTAAAACTCCTCTGCTTTAGTGGTCAATGCAAGCCTCACTCCGGATTCTTGGCTACTTTGCAAAAAGGTGATGTACATGCTCTGCTCTGTCACACAAAACACTTTCTGCACACAACAGTGTAATGACCAAAGCCCAGGCTTCACAAAACAGTCAGTATGGGCTATAGGGAAAGCAGATACTTGTCAGGATGCTCCTCCCACGAGGAAACCCCCAGCCAAAGCTACAAGAACATCTCCTCAAAGAGGCTCCACATCTCACGCTGGTCACATCGGACCCACTTTGCCTGCCAGGCACATACCATGTGCACACACACAGCACCTCGCCTGCGAAAACGCTGCCGTCCCCAGCTTGCCTGAAGCCTCTCTGCAGCCAAGAGACGGGCTCAGCGTGGCACGAAATAAAACTAAAAGCAAAGAGCTGCTATTAACAAACTAACGAGCAGATACATCCCGACACTCCCACCGCTAAACGAGTCTAAACCGATGGCTTGCACCCGCAGGCGAGGCCCGGAGGGCCCCACCACCACAAGGACCATAGAGGGACCGCGGCACCCGGCCGCTGCCCCGGAGGGGCCACGGGTGCTGCAGCCACGCTCCTCTTTACGCTCCAGCACAGCCGAAGCCGGGCGGACCCACGGGCAGCCCCGGGCAAGGCCCAACCTAACGCTGCACCCCGCAACCCAACCTCACCCGCGCCCGGCCGCGTCACTCTCCCACACCACTTCCGCCCGGCCTCGCGACGGCTACTTCCGCCCGGCGAACGTCACTTCCGCCCGCGCTTACTGCCGCTGCCTCAGTGCTGAGGGGCGAGCTGGCGCCATTTTCTCATCCCTAAAGGGGGTCGCCCGCTGTGTCTACAGGGTTGCGTGCTTGGTGTGTTCTTCAGCCCTTGTCAGGCAGGTCACTTGCTGCCTTCCCGCTGGCTGGGAGAAGGTGTGAGCAGGGTCTCCGCTGCTGCTGGTGCTTGTGGGAGAAACTGAGCTACGTCTGCGGGCTTGGTCTTAGCCCGGGCAGTCCCAGTGCAAGTTCTCTCTGAGTGCTTTCTTTGTGTATAAATACAGGGCACCTGAATCAAAATAGTGTGTGTCAGCACGTCAAGAAATACGTGTATGTAAATGCAGAATCTGTGCCTTTTCATTATTATAGGGCGTTGATGTGCCCGAGACGAGGTGTTTCAGGAGAGCGGATACATAAAGCTACATAAACATGGCTATAATTTATTATTCATGCCTAATTATTCATTTATTATAAATGCCATGCGTTATTAGGAACTACTGTAGAGCTGTCAGAATTTGCAGCAGCATTGATTTTAACACTGGGTTTAGTGATTGGTCACGTTTCAGCCTTTTTACCTGGGAGATGAGTTCTGTGAGCATAGAACCAGGCTGAGATTGTCATTCAGGCTTGGACACCAGCACCGGTGTGCTCACTGTTGGGAAAGCACTCACCACAAATACTCTGATGCTGTAAGGAATGCAGCACTTCCCAGTCTACTGGATCTCACTGGGGTCTTTTATCCCTTCAGAAAGCTGTGATGCTACAGCAAAATCATCGAATCGTTAGGGTTGGAAAGGACCTTAAGATCATCCAGTTCCAACCCCCCTGCCATGGGCAGGGACACCTCACACTA
>JBCJKH010035522.1:0-14028 GCA_039877255.1 Loriculus beryllinus
GTGAGGGTGGTGAGGCACTGGAATGGGTTGCCCAGGGAGGTTGTGAATGCTCCATCCCTGGCAGTGTTCAAGGCCAGTCTGGACAGAGCCTTGGGTGACATGGTTTAGTGTGGGGTGTCCCTGCCCATGGCAAGGGGGTTGGAACTGGATGATCTTAACGTCCTTTACAACCCTAACTGTTCTATGATTCTATATGGAACTGGTTTGAAATATCTTTAAAACATATTTTAGAGCAATTAAAAAAATCCACAGCACTCTGACAGAACTCAATTTGCACAGCAGTTTTTGAACAATCTGGTCAAGGATTTGCTGAAAACTAAAAAAAAGCTTTACAATAAGTAATGTTGTGATACTCAGGATGCCAACAATCAGTACAGAGCAGAATAAAGCATACAGCTCCCTATGCAAGAAGTTTGTAAAGCTGTATGTCCTCAATCAGGCATCCAGTGGCACAAAAACTGAGATAAATCTATGAGAACTCTAAAAATTGTGGTAAGCCAGGAAAGAGACAAGTCCCATGAAGGGAGAGATCTGCTATCATACAAGGAGATCAAACAACAACTCTTGTCTGTTCCCAAGCCGAAAAAACATCTCCCAGCCCAGGCCTTGGACAACAGCCCTGTATCATCCTCCAGAGCAGGTTTCAGGTGATGCTGTCCCTTCATCGGTTCACACTGCCTTATTCAAGCAAGCTGCATTCCTGACACACGGCCTGTACCGCTCTGCTGCCATAAAAGCTCACAAGAATGAAAGGTTTAATGGGCCGCCACACTCAGCTCCAAACTCCTGTCCTCAGAAGAGGCCAATAAAGACAACAGCAGGTTAGGTATATGCAGCAGACTTCATCTGGACAGAGGGGTGACCCAAGAAGTCATGTAATTAATTTTATTTTTTTTATTATTTTTTTTTAATGATGTTTCTTAAACTGAGTATTACTACATTGTCCTGAGCTGAGAAAATAAACGTTGAGTATATCAATAATCAAAAGTGTGAATCTGCAGTTATCTTAAACCTAATCATCATGTCTCTGTGGTTGAAACACTGGAGCCTGTTTAGCAGAGCATTTAGCTGTAAAGCATTAAGAGAGTTAAGTCACAGGAGCTTTAAGTAATACGGTTAAAACCAGTATTCCTTAAAGGGACACGGTCAAGGCTGGAAGCCAAACCTCTTTTAAAACACTCCAACAGTTTTAGGCTAGAGATTATCTCAAACAAAGACACCTCCTCTTATCTGTCATCAAACATGCCAATCCAGTCCAATTCGCTTTCCATTCATACGGGACATTCAGCTGCTAGGAAAAAGACATGCAAACAGGGAAAAAACCACTGTTTTTATCCCTTTAACATAGTTTCTAACCAGCTCACCCAGACCTGCAATGTTAAAACACTGACAAATTTAAGCCTAGCCAGCAAAAGTGAATTCTGCGAACAAAGCAGGTGAGGCAACACCTTGATTTAATTCTCTCTCAAAAAAACCCCAAACCAAACCCAAAACAGAGTGGCTGACATGAACAAAGAAATAGTTTTGCATTCATAAAAAACATGACATTAATCAAAGTAGGATTTCAAGGCTGTTCCTTAGAAGATGATGACTATATAACAGCAAAATAGGTCTGCATATTGTCCTTGCTTTTGAAGTGCAAATAGGTGATAAACCTCAAATATAGATTTGGAACTCCAAGTTATTTTTACCAAACAAGTTAGAAATAGTGCATCAACCCCTTGCAGCAGTAAACAAAGAGATGTTCACAGTAAAACAAAACCACCACCATCGCCAACAAAACCCAAACAAAGAAGCCCCCTTAGATTGGCATTGCCTGTTCTTAGGTGGCTCTGCAAAAGCTGGCCTTTTTCTGAACCTAGTTTCAGATCCAGATGCTTCTGGGTCCTCAAAGTTATTTTGGGAAAGGTGCCTAAATCAGGTACAGAATTACAAACCTTCCCAAAATGATGAATTGCCCTTTCCTCTGACTCTTACACAGGACTTTTTTTTCAGCAGTGGTCCAGCAGAAAGTTAGATTCTCTTCAACACCTTTTCAAGTTCACAAGGCTCTAAAATTGGGGAGCTCACCACTTCAACTTTGAGATGAGTAACGCAGATATTGAGTGAAGGCTGAGTTAACTCACTCAGGTATTTATGAGCATCAACTCAGACTCTGTCACATTTGCTGTGATGACTGATGCAATGACAGGTGGAAAGAGTTAATCAAGTACAAACTTCTACCAGATAATCAGATACAGATAAGTAGAAGTAAGCTTTGGAAGAATATTATTTCTTATGTCATTATGAAAGCTCTTACTGAAAGAAATCATTATAATGATGGAATATATGTATTTTTCAAGTCATGTCTGAAAAACAGTGAAAGATACCTTTAAAAGAGGAGCACTTAAAACTCATAACTTCTTCTCACAAACCCTTTTGTGGGATGTGCTTTTCTTCCAGAGACTTTGGTCCAAAGTCAGAAGGAGTTACACTAACTCCAGTTTGGCAGGCAATTTGCTTGTCTCCAAAGGCTGATCAATCACCAGTTTCATCAGTGAAGCCTCTTCCTTGATGTGTGCAAATCTACAAGGTGGTATGTAAAATAAAGAGACCAGCAACATGGGTAAAACCCAATCCCAAATGCTGATCATTGTCAGTGGCTGAAACAGTGATCAGCAATTATAAACTAAACCTGGAAGATATGAACTCTACAGAAGAGAGCTCAGAGAAGCAACCAGTATGACAGGAGAGATTAAACATGCACACTTACTATTTCAGTGACCAAAACAGAGCAGGAGGAGAAAGCCTGAGAGAACTGGTGAAAAGATAATAACAAAAAATCTGTACAAAGCAACAGCAGAAATTATCTCCTGAGCATGGCAAGCTATCACTGATTAGAAACAAAGGGCAATGCAACATGGAAACACTATTGCAAACCTGGTAGCTATGTGAAGCCAGGTTATTAAGAGCACAATAATGGTAACAGTCAGGAAGTAATCAAGTTCCATGGAAAATGGCAAAATATGGCCAGTAGTGCAAAGAATGTAGTTTGATTTATCATACTTCTCCCTTGTTTCAACTCAGCACCACTATAGACTAATTTATTTTGTACATTCATATTGAATCCTAATGACAAAGCAATTGTCATTCTGCTAAATATCCAATGTATGGCCAGAGTCTATCCAAATAGTATAGTCAAAAAATAACTGCTTAAAAACCACTGCTGTCCAGCTTCTCTTGTCTCAGTTATAAATGTTTTGTTATGTACAATTCATTTCCTTTATTAGTATTACTTGAAAGTTTACCTTGAGTACCTATGCTAAGTATATGAAAACGCTATCTGCTGTAAGGTACCATCTGGGCAGCAGTACAATAGCAACAGCCAGAAGAAGGCAAGAATGAGCAATTGCTTTGGCCCTTGGCTATAGAAACTACATTTCCATTCGAGATCCCTTGACTTTGCCCACAGTCTCTCTCTGTGTAGCTTTTCCTTCAGCATCTCCCCAAAGCATGTTGTAAAGACTGCTTATCTCCCACTTAGGAATCAAAATACATTTTCAAATCTGCACATTAGGTGCACATTTACAGCAAACTCTTGAAAATCTGATGTTTAGCACAGTTTAAGAAACTTCATAGCTTGAAAACTAAGTGCACAAAAAGTTATCTAATGGACTCAGATATAAATAACTCAGTTGGGAAGATAGTAATTTGCCTTGTGTTGGGAGCAGCTTCTCACTTCAGTCTACACTCCTCTTTAGTATAGTCTAGCTACTAGTCTGCAGAGTAGAAACAGTCTGAATTTAAAATGAAATTAAAGATCACATGGTGTCTTTGTTGTCAGGTCAAGGCTGGGAATAAGATGAAAGCTGAAGCCTGGTTAGTAAACATGAATGTGACAACATGGTATATCAGGATGTCTATGCTAAAGGAAACTCATAGTGCTTTCACTTTTGAAGGAAGTTTGAATTGATACTGTAGAATTACCTCTCCATTCTTCCACACATTTTCCATCTATTAACACTAATTTACCATGACTGTGATATCTGTACATATAAATTAATCTTCATTTCTATACAGGTAAGTATGGTGCAGAGGTGGTACTTCAGTAAACACATTCTTACGACTTTCGCTAGAGCCTATTTCTAGAAATTCACAAAAATAAAATTGGAGAATTACATGAAGCTAATGGATAACACTGAGTTTTGGGGTGGTTTTATTTATGTAGTTCTCTATTGCATTCATAATCTCAGCATAAAACATTAAAGGTAAAACGCAGTATATGGGCTTTACTTTTACTTCTCCCTCATCACATAAGCTTTCTGCATTTTAAATCCCTTCTTGATACCTCGATATTTGTATTTATAGCATATGTCCTTTTGATTTCTCAGGTATTCTTGTTGAAAATATTTAGTGAACACATAATGTCTTTTCTTTTAGGGAATCCTGGCTTTATCTGAAGTGAAGAACAGGATCTCTCATTACAGGTACAGACAGCTATGCATCTGCCTCTTGTCTAATCGCTGCTCACTTAAGCTTAGTACTTTATAGCCCAAACTTTATCAATGCAGAAGCTGCACTGAATTAGCACATTATGAATTTTAAAACAGATCATTATGCATAACTAGCAGGTTATTTTGTGATGCTGCTGTTTAAAAAATATGAAAATAACTGTTCAAAATAATGCTAAATGTGAGAAACAAATTACATATTTAATTTCCCTAAAATCCCTTCTAGGCTGACTGAAGTTACTCATTTGCACCTGTGTTGTACAGAGTGGAAAATACTGCTCATTGTCTTACCCCTAAATGTTTTACTAAAATTAAAATACCTGAAAACATGCAAAAATATTTTATGACAGGGCACACAGCAAAGAACTTGAGAGATTTCTGTGAGTCAAAGGTGCATCCAGAAAAATAACAGTATCTTACTGACTTGCTGAAAACATCAAAGTAACAAGTTGTTTTTCTATGTTGAGTTCCCTCCACTGAAGTTGTGGTTTTAGTTCAGGGCACCTCATACTCTGGAAGCAGGAGCATCCTAGAAGTTGATGCCAAGGAAGATGAGATGCTCTGTAGTGGGAGTGGGAAAGGGGTATCTCACAGCATGTTTTCTTTGCATTTTAGATAAAAGACTGGATGACTGCAGTCAGAACACAGCAGGCATCCACTGTGTACCCCAGCCATGATATGCAATAGCCTCTCTTGCTGAGCAGATGATCTGCTGCAGTCACCACATAATTAAGTGTTTAGATTCTTGATAAGCAGATAATTCCACCACATGGGTAACAACAAGCAACACGCAGAGTTAGTGCAGAATAAGCATCTTGAAGTATTTGGTGCTAGAAAGATGCAGTGATTGAAAAGTAGGGTTATATCAAACAAACACCTACATATAGAAGAAATGCTCTCTGCTAGGCTCATAACTAACAGTAAAGCATTAAATGACTGAGTCAGACTTATCAGCCACAGCTGGAAGTGTAACTCTCCATGGAAGTAAATTTACAACCCACAGTGAAACAACAGTCTCTTCTCTTTATCTGCCTTATGCCTTTCCCCAGTGCTAACCTTATGCCATTTGCCCTAGTTACAAGTACTTTGTAGGGACTGGGAAAAACAACTAGGCGACAGTTATCCTGTTGTAATGGCAAGGAGATACAAATTTAAGAATCCCGAAACACTGTATAGCAAATAGTCCAGAAAACAAACAAACAAAAAAAAAAAAAACCCAACCAAAAAACGATCAATCAATCAATAAAATGTCCTTTGCCTCTGAAAGCAACTTCATATTACAGAGAAACTGCATTTCAGCAAGGACATTTTCAGTCTCATAGCAAAATGAAACTGTCCAAGGAAACATCTTAGTACTGTACATTGTTGAAGAAATGACTAGACAGTACAAACTGTTTGAACTCGTTATACTGCTTCATTAACCCTTTTGTGCACATGTGCATAGAGGAATCTTCTCATTAGACATTTATACCTGTTGCTTAAACTACTTTTCCATATATCAAATTTACACAGCTCTTCAATATGCCATAAGCCCATGTGGAAATGCATTCTGACCCCCTGAAAATCCAAGCCCTTATGAAAAACAACTGCATTTCTGTCAAGTATGCTTAGGCCAGTCAGAAGTTGCCAGAGGAAAAGGAGATCAAAGAAGAAGTTACTTGTATGCAACAGCTCAGCCTTCTAAATTCGCAGCACTTGCGCAAAAACAACCGCAACACCATCATCCAACCGTAGCTACATAAATGCAGCTTAATTCCCAATACATCTTTGAAAAAGAACAGTAAAACTGACCCAAGGTACTTGTGTTATCTTTTTCATCTTAAGCATAAATAAATAAATGTCCTTTCTATTCTCTGCAAAACAAATAATGAGCTAAGCAATGTTTTGAAGAATCTGTTGAAGCATAGCTTGAAAGAAAATATCTGAGTTTTCGTCTACATTTCCTATGACAGCAGAAGCACTTCATAGCAATAATCAAGGAAATAAAGTTAAGGAGGAGGTTTTTTCCTATTTTCATGATTAAAATGTTATTCTTGATTTGAGAATCCCATCACACTTGTTATAAATTTAACAGCATATTACAGCACCAGCTGGAGAAATGGATAATACAGGCTTTTATCAACTGAATTGATGTATCGTGTGCACAGTCAGACCCCTTCGTGCATGTGAACAGTCACAGTACCCACTGACATCAGTACAAACATCACAGTATTAAATATGCCCAAAACATGACAAGCTTTCATTTCCAGATAGATGGAAAACTCTGAATTAATGTGATAATTAACTGAGAATTTAATTATTTTGGGGGTTTCTCCATTTCAACATGACATGTTCTATGACTGCAACCTAGTGAGTTGGTAGTAACAATACAGCCTGTAAATATCTCCCATAAATACTTAAACTTCTGCTTGTAAAATGCACATTTCCCTATGTTCTGCCAACTGGGTTCAGTTTCCCTTCTCTCCGAACCTCCATCATAAATACCATTCTTACACAGTAAGGTTACATTGGCATAGAGCTGTGCAAGTTTTCTCTTCAGAAAATTCCAAAGAAAAAGCAGCCCAGCATCCATTGTTGTTACTTAAAGGTTGAGGCTACACCTTTAAAAACATCATCTCCTCATAAAGCAACATTTTGTCAAGTTTCACAGGACAATACTATAAGCAGCTACTTCTGAGATGACTTCTATCCAAAGGTAGAGTTGTTCAGACACATGTACATACAGTACGGAAAGCATGCTTTTCTGAAGTCAGGTTTAACAGAGCCATTCACAGATGATCTATGAAAACTCTGCTGTCCTTTCCAGAAAAGCAATCCCTACAGCCTCTTACTCGGTGACAGGCAGGAACTTATTCTGCCTCATTTCACCAGTCCGCCACGATCTAATGACACCAACAGGATCTCTAGTTCCTGGCAGCGAGAGCAATGGCAAGGCACTTGGGGATGCAAGTGACACTGATGTGAAGCCATAATAGGATTTTGCAGAATTAATGATGCTGCCCAGACAGGTGAGCTACATGAGAACCAGGTCCTGAGGGCGTTACAAAGCATTTATCAACAAATAAGCAACTATTTTCAGTACACATAATGAAAGGAAATTGGCAATATTTCCTGCTCTGTTGCCAAATACCTGTAGTGCTAAACCTTTCAAGTTCGACTTTAAAGGGGGCTGGGGAACGCTTGACTCCAACAGATGCCTGAAAACACTCAGATATACAGGTAATGAACACATGTTTTAGAAAAAGCCTAACTACTGGTGTTAGAAAATAGCCTACAACGTTCTCTCATGTGAGTTTTTCTGCAAATAAGATCTGACCTTGAAATGTGCTAGTGAAAAACATTTTGTTTTCTTTTTAAATATATCAGCAAGGTTCAAACCCCAACTGAAATGGACACACAAACAAGGAGAGTGCTTACTAAGCCACTTCAGACTGGACATCAACAGAAACTGATTCCTGCTACTGACTATGGTAAAATCAAGTGATTTCAGACTCTTCCTAACGAACTACAGTTTCAAGCCTAGAACAGAAGGAAGGGTTGTGAAGTTGCCCTTTGCTTGCTAACTCCCTGTATAATTTCTTTTATTTGGTAAATTTGACTCCCTGTGCACTTCAATGTTGACAATAAGGTATGGAAATTTCAGGACGGGGGGCAGTGGAGGGTGGGGGATGATGATGATGAGTCTCTAAATACAAATTATGAACAGCTGAGAGATAAGCAAACTATTTGGTATTACCTAACCCAGTAAGCAGTTCCCCACAAATAACATGGACCTAGAAATTATTGCTTTTAATAAGCTAATAACCAATAGTGTAAGTACCATGAGTGGAATTAAGTGCATATACAAGCAATATCAACTAGTAGGATGTGTGCAGTAAGCAACCTTCATTAGAAGAAAAGTTAATTAAATCTACCATGGAGGGTCACAAACATAACTCAGATACTATATTCTTATAACCCTCAATGAGGATTTTACTGCTTCCCAAAGTGTTTTGCCTCACCTAGCATGCCACAAAAAAGAAAGTACACTTCCCATCTTGTTGTTAATGGAAGGGGAGGAGGGGGAGAATTGGAGTTTATTCTGCTTTTTTGCTTCTCAGTTGCTAATAGAATACTCCCCAGTACAGTGGGACTAGTACACAGAGCCTCTGCCTCCTTTAGATGGGCTTTGAGAATCAGAACATGCTTTGAGAGGAAACAGGACATTATTCAGAAGAGACTTAAAGTAATTTGAGTTAAATCATTCCATCTCGATATGGCAAAGCTTGACTAAGTTTAGTCAATCAGGCTTCTACTCTCATTCTTTCAATTCACCTACCACAATTTCTCCATGGAATGTATGGAATGTATCCATCTTCCATTCCTTTGGCCCTTATAAGAAGTCATTCTGTCTTTATTTACCCCTGATCTTTACCAGACATCTAACATTTAATGGAACTATCCCTGATATCATAAAAGCACTGTCTGACTATTTATATATAAGAGTAATTTGTGTAACCAGCTTATTAATAGCACCTTTACTCACAAACAGGACCACACTTGCAGACTGGTTATGCTCTTCCCTTTCCTCTGCCTCTCAGTAAACGCACTCTGATTTTAGATTCCTGTACTGCAGTATATCCTATAGCAAAACTCCTCCAATACCCACTTGCCTTGCAAGGTACAAAACACAAGAGATCTTCCAGGGGAGACTGTCAGGTTCTGTTGAATGCCTGTACGAAGGAAGTGCCAGCTCCATTCTGCCACTGGCCAGGTTACACAGCAGACATGCTTTACAGCCTGTAACTAATATCTCTGCAAGCTCAGAAAGGGGAGACTCTTAAGGTAAAATACTTCCTTGAGAGTGTAAGGTCTGAATGCATGTAGCCTCCTGCTTAGAACAGGAGAATTAAGAATGCAAACCAGCTATGCTAACCTTTTGTCTGGGTTTTATTTTCTTCTTTCACCATTATTACAAGAGACCCCAGCCTTGTGACGTTTTTCCCTGCTACTTCTCTAGTTTGAAGTACAACATGTTAATAAGAAAAATTTAGAAATCTAAATAAGTCTCCAATTCATACCACAGAACACCCATCCCCTCAAAAAAAACCCCAAACCAGATTTCTGTCAAGACTGACAACAAAAATCTACCTTCCCAGTTGTTGGTATAACATAAAATTAAGACATGAAAGTAAGATCAATAACTCATTTCCTTATGTAATCTTGGGAACAGCAGCATCATCAAAGAGTATAAATAGTGCCAAGGCAATTTAGGTAGGCAATGTGTTTACAGAGCACTGTTAAATAGCTTCTAAGCTGGATTTTTTTAATTTTATTTTATTTTTTTTTTAATGCTGACTTCCTTCTCTAAATATTTTCATTTAACTTATCCAGTGCAGGGTAAGGTGTAGAGCAACAAAACCTGCGTGCACCACATTGCCACACAAAGGTCAGAGTCATTAGGAGGCGCTATGAGTGAATGCACAGCATGACCAGTGCATTTCCGTTGTCAGTAACCGAGGCAATAGAGATGCTACCAAGTGAAACCCAAGCCCCAAAGGCATATTCTTTGAACAAGGATTGATACTTCCCCTGCCCCATAAAGAAAACCCTGTACTTGTTAATAATGCAGATGTTAACAGCATTTCCTAGATAAGAGAAAGAGTTTCACATATGAAAGGTTTGATGTGCTTACATACAATAGAAGACTCTTGGCTTCCTTTAGTACTAAGCTGATACTTGTAAAGCATAATCCTTCCTACATTAAAAATAATTGCCAGTTGAAGCACAGGCACTGATTAGATTTTACCTTTATAGGCCAAAGGCCAGCTCAAAGAGAGAAACAAGTGGACTGAAACCAGTATCATTTACAAAATCTTACCTGGAATGAACATCTTATCTGTATCTGCCCACCTTAGAAGAGCCGCTCGTGACCTCCCCACATGAGTGCACAAGTGACAAAGTGAGGTTTAGGCACCTAAGGCCTCACGGCCACATCAGTACCCACTAGAAACACAATTCTCACTTTGAATCATGGAACACAAAAAAGAAAACCTTTTCATGTAATATTATTCCATTTGAATCCTAGACGAAAAGGTGTCCAATATCAAAATTTAACATCACACTGCTGTAACCTTTCTTTGCAAATATTTTCTTCAAGACCAAATACTCTCAGAAATTAACAGCTTTATTAAGAATCCTCTGTTCTCTCTTTCTCAAAACTATAAAACTGGAAGAGTGAATTTACACAACTGTGATATTTCAAATAAACAGCATTTATGGACTTTCAAGGCCGAGTTGGGTAAGTCCTGGAGCAACCTACTGACTAGAATATGTCCCTACCCATATTCAGTTCTTAAAAGAGGCCTATAAGAAAGACTGAGAAAGACTTTTTAGCAGTGGCTGTTGGGATAAGATGAGGGATGATGGTTGTAAATTAAAGGGCTGGATGTGAGCAAAAATTATTTACAATGAGGGTGGTAAAACACCAGCACAGGCTGCCCAGAGAAGGCGTGGATGAGCCATCCCTGGAGATACTTAAGGCAAGGCTGGATATGGATCTGGGCAACCTGATCTGCATGGTGATGTCCCTGCTCACTGCAGGGAAGTTGGTCCCTTCCAACCCAAACTAATCTATGATTTTATAAGAGGAGGAAACCCAGGAAAGAAGAAAATAAATGCACAAGGAAAAGTGGACACATGCTCATGGCTACTTTTTGGTTCAATTTCTTCTACATAGAGATGCCTGTTAAACCTCCATGTTTGAAACTCTTCTTCAAAATTTCCACAAATAAATACATTGAACCAACTAGCTTTGTTTAGAGCAGCCGTGTGTTTTAAATTCTCAGCCCAAGCCTCCCTTGCTTTCTTCTGTTGTATATTAGAGACACAAAAAGGAAAAGCCAGTACCTCAGAATGGCTAGGAACAATTATTAGGAAATAAATCCTCACCTAACCTATCCTGTACCCTATGTACTAGCCTTTCCTTGCTACCAAAAACATTCATTTCTAACTGAAGCCCATAATAACCAAACAACCTCACACCTCAAGGGAAGAACATTTCCTTTACTCTTCAAACAAGCAATATTTCAAAGACACTGAAGAAATCCATCTGTGAAATGGTGGCCCAGCTGTCTGAAACCATTCTCAGTCTGTAGACATACAAAAATCACTTCCCATTTTGATCTAATTCAGTATCCCATAATTTAGAAATGATAATGCAGCTCTTGTGGCAGCAAAATCTATGTAATGTGAAACTTCACTTACATCACTTGCAATCTTAACACTGAAACAACAGAGATCCTGTGACTTAACAGAGATCAAACAACACATTTTTTAATCCCACCATCACTTACGGTGACACCAAAGCAGACATATCATAGCTGCGAGTAAAGTTGTATAATCTGCACAGTTTATGTCTGCAAGGTATTTCCTTCAGTATACTTTATAACAGAAGTGTCTTATTAATAGCAAACTCTCATAAAGCAAACAATAGGGAACATGACAGATTTGATTGTACAAACTTTACTTAGATGTGCTCTATGGAAGCAATATACCTGAGAATTTAGTAATTGCTCATGATGAAACCCCAAACAATTCATGATCTAGCAACACATTTCCTCAATGATGTGAGCTTCAGCAAGCACCAGGGATCCAACCTCCTCCTACAAACAGTGTGTTGTGCTCAAATATTCAGTCTTTATCCTCAGACCTTTTAACAATCCAAATACCATATTAGTTCAGAAAGAAATCTGTGTTTGATGACTCTTGTGTCACAATGAACTTGCTGACGTATTAGTGAAGACATTCTGACCAGGTGCAGAAATTGTACATTTAAGATTCAACAGGCCTTTTACAGTTCAGTTTTTCTTGACTGTCAACATGGAGACCAACTATATACTCCCATTTTACTGTTAAAGAATTTGGCTTTGCCTTTCCACTGTAAGTGTACTTAAAGCACAAGCATCTAGCTATTTAATGCCTTGTCAGTGAATTATTTCAGATTATGACCTTGGTATTCACCAAATGGAATGACATATTCCTCTTAGACTACACAGCAAAACTTTATGTAAGCTGTGAAAAAAGTCACTTTTCACAAACACATGGAATATGAGCATTCATCCTCCAGCCTCATTTTACCTGTTCTGCACCATGCTCATTGCCATCCAGTCTGAAGGGTAAACATTCTTTCCAATGAGATCTTTGAACATTATGAATGTTTCCATCAAGAAGTCCTAGAACAAGAAAATACAGTAAGCCTGGGACCAAGTAACACAAAGTTTAAGTGTTCTTGCTGTGATTAAAGAACTAAGATGAAGGGCTCCTCTTTGCTTTCCAGTGAAGTCAATGGAAAAAATTCCTGCTGATATCTGTATGCTCAAGATTGGAGCAGAAGTTCCGCAAAACAGCAGTCTCAGGTTGCAAATGAAAGCTAAAAGTCATTACATTGGGCTCTTCAAAAGAGATAAACCATAAATGAATGGAAAGAAAAAGTTCTAGCACTTCTGAGTAAAGCTGTTGAATAATTTATTAATTAGCAAAACAGTCTCACTACGCATAAAGAATTAATAGATTTGAAAAATACAGGGTATTTATTTAGTCCATTTAGTCCAAATTTAGTATTCTAAATTAAAAATTGAAGGCACTGACAAAGTTTCCAAACCAACTAAACACTGCTACTTTTCCTAGAAGTATTTAGAGATGACTGCATAATGAACTTAAATAAAATAAACATAACCATTTCAGGTCTCCTTCATGTCTTTTTCCCTCCCTCTGCAGAACTGTTAGAAGTAGCTTAAGGATTCCTAAAACTTCCAGGACCAAGAATCCAAGCTGCTTGGAAGCTAAAATTATATTAAAGTAGTGTTACATTTTCAAATAAACTAAAGCACATGAAGAATTGCAAATGCTACCTAAGACCTGATCTGTGAGCATTGCAGTTATAGCACCACCCTGACCTTAAGGAAGAAAGGAAAATGAATAAATCTTGCCAACTGAAAATATTACCTCCATGGGTAAACTGCAGATGGTGCGATCAAAACCCTTGCCAATACCCAGACTTATTTAAGAGTTATATCAGGAGTGTTAAAGGACAGATATGGGACTACTGAAATCTTCTAGAAAATAGTGACTACTGGTACAAACTAGAATATACCCCAAGTATTGTTAAATTATGCCAGAAACAACTGGCATAAGATAATGTGTTGCAAGAATAAGGCATTTATTGCATTTAGCTTAGAACATTATCTGGACCAGAAGTAGACTCAATGGTGAAAATGAAAAGTGGACACCAATCACCTCGGGTGACGTGGGGTGAGGGGATTTAGTTAGTTGAGTGTTGCTTTTGCTGCTTGCTGTTTTGGGGGTTTGGGGGAAGGGGTTGGGTTTTTTTCCCCTCTTCAGAACAGTGTAACTCAAAGATTCCATTACATATTTTTGATTATTACATTGGTACTAGGGTACACCTGTGACGTTTATGTCTCTGATTATTGGCCAAGCTCACCATTACAATGACATAGGGGCAGAAATTGTACAGACACAGACTTAGTTCGAGCAAGAA
>JBCJKH010035523.1:0-17852 GCA_039877255.1 Loriculus beryllinus
CACCCTCAGTTCTCCATGACGCTGTGTATGGTAATGTTAGCTATGTCGTTACTATTGAGACATTTCATGTACGGTAGTATTTTTAATTCCTTTTTCTTTTTCTTTTTACAAGAAAACTAATAATAATTCTCTGATTGCTATGATATGATTTTAATCATCCTAATCATAAATTCTGAATTTACTTACAATACATGAATTCATTTTGCCTATAACAAAATTTTGATTACATTACCCTACTTCTGTCTATGATTTAACTCACACTCTGACACAACAGACACAGGAAAGGATGCCAGATTTGTCCAAGGTTAAAAACTGAAGAACCTAGCAGCGTGATTGAATGTAAAAAATTGGCTCTAAGCTGTCCTGCTTTTTTCTCATTTCTTTTTAATGTATTAGTTAATTTATTTCCTTTTAATGAGAACTCAGGTAGAGAACAAAAAAACCCAAACAAATGAACCAAAAAACACAAATTCTAATGCAGATTTAATTTATGAGATAAATTTGAAGGACAGCATTTCAAAGAAATTAACAATTCTACTGGGATGTGAGCAAGATTACTTTTGACCTTACAGAATGAGATTTTTTCTCATGCCCATAACATGAGTGTCCTTTCTCCTGTCCTTACAGTGATATGGTCAATTGGTGAATTGTGCTGATATTCACAGGCCTCTGTTGTGTACAAATGGCATAAAAAAAGTTTTATTTATGTCCCTTATGTAGTAACAGCAGTACCTTTATGTAGTAACAGCAAGAGAACCCAACACATAAATTCATATTCAGTTTCTCACACTTCTTACTTTGATATTTTATCCCGAAGAATAAAAGGTCATCATAACAACCTAGGCAACAAAGTTGGAAGGTGTGAATCCATTTTGATCACCCTGAGAAATAAAAAAGACTAAAGAAAGGTTAATCCTCTGATCACTTGGAGATACATGAAGTTTCTCAAAGGCATAATCTGATGCCATTTGGATATCCGATTGTGAGAGCTAGAAAAAGCCCTTCCATTCTTGTTCTGCAGTCTGTGTTGGGCAACCCAAAACAGATGCTCTAAATCGCAGCAAAACCAATCCACAACAGATTTCCTCCTCTTGTGAAAGGGATATCTGATATTCCCTTTTCTATCTTGCCTTACTGGTATAAGCTACTTATGCCAGTACTTCTATGATTTCTGCTTTAGGTACCTAAATTAATAGAAAGGGGTAAATCTAATATATAATCTGGAGCATAATTAATAGCATTTAAACAATCACAGTGTCTCCGGGTGATTTGCAAAGCTATATACTAGTCCTGAAATGTAGAATCCTTCTCTATATATTAGAACCAGGCTGCAAATATGTATGGAATGTGTAGCATGGCAGCTAAATGCCATGATTCCTAAATGATTAAACAGAGAAAATTAAGGAAAATGCTAAACCCATGACAGGGTTGATGTGTTCATGGCTGGAATGAGTTGTAGAATGACTTGGGGAAGTTAATCTTGGCCAAAATCCAGCAAGTGTTCTACCTGCCTAAATTTCCTCTGTTGTTTTAATTAACTTTTATCTTCACTTCCTCCTATTAAAACACTGCTGTGTAATATTGCTATCCCAGAAAGGATTGTTATTATCCCAAGGGAAACTGCATTTCAGCAGCAAGTCCAGCAATCTTTGTAGAGTCTCTGAGAAGTTCTTAAGTATCCTTTTGGGTACACATTTCTATAAAAATGCAAAGTATAACAGTATGTAGTGCTGCCACTCTGCTATTGATAAAAAGGAAAGGGAAAGTAGGCCATTATGTGAAGGACACAGGGCATTGGGAGTGTTCCCAAATGTGGCTTCCACTTAACTAAAATGAGGCCACACTGAGTATCCCAGCTGAGGTGCTTCTTCTTGCCTTTAAGGATGGCAGACAGCATCAACTAGGAGGTGCAGAGCATTAAAACTTTGTTTGATTCATGTACTGACTAGAAATGGAAGTAGATTCCCCAATAATCTCCCTGACTCCACAGCATGGCAGTTGTTCTAGAGAAAAATTATGTTAATTTGAATATGTATATCTATCCTTAAAATTTGTAGAGACACTACATACATCTATATACCATAATGTATATAAGGCTGTGGAGGGACTGTTGGGTTTATTTGACTGTTTGGTTTTGTTTGGTTTTTTAACTGCTTACAATAGTAATAATGACCTCAGTGCTGGGCATTTGCTGGGGTTAATGCCCTGAAATGTAGCCACAGGCCATCAACTCATCCCAGCCAGCCATTAATCCTATGGAACTACCAGTGCCTCCACTGTTATTGCTTAATTTAGTCCCCCTAATTTTAATGTAGCTTTAAAACCCTTGCTGCAGCCACTGAGCAGCCCTGTATTTTATTAGCCCTGCCTTTCTACTGCAGAGCATGGGTTATTTTCCTAGCTGCCGATCAACTCTAAACACTGAATAGACTTTATTAAAAATTGGTTATCAAGTGGCTGAGCATCGCCAGACATCTAAGTATTTTATGTGTGTTTGCTTTGAGTGGCCCTGAGCAATTAATACATTTTTTCGTTAGGAGGGGTTTTTACTAACCACTAAGTGACTCTAAACACCTAATATAATTCACAAGAAGTTTGTATTCCAGCCATTGAGCAGCTTTAAACACTAAATTGGCATCATACATTTAAAAAAGGAGTCACTTAGCATTATACATTTCTCACAGGTAATTTCCTGTCTGTACCTTTCTAAACATTATTCTTTTCTTTTATGGGAGGACTTGTTTGGGTTTTTTTTTTCAGCTGATACATTCCTACTTAGGTTGCTGGACCTTTCATTCAGAAGCTAGGAGCGTCACTGGAATTGGCTTTGTTTCATTTCCTTCATCTAATACAGAGAAATAAAAGAACCACAGGGGGCAACATGAACCCCAGTTTCCTTCCAGCACCAAATTAAGGGATTAGAAAATATTCGTGTTGTTCTGACCGAGATAATAATTCAGGCTTTAGACTTGAAAATAACCCGTGGTGTATCCCCGCATATACAACTGCCAGCAGCACGACAATCAAAATGACAGTGATTCAGTAGGTATGCTTAATCATCATTACAGATCTCCAGCCCAGCACTGTCAATGGGAAATTCACGCTGCTGCAGCAAATGCTGAGATTAGCTAACACCTGCTCACTCAGGCTGAGGACTTGATCAGCTTGAATTGCAGCAAACAGGCCCTGGCCCTGCAATTTGTTTGTTTCTCCAACATCTCCCATGTGACAGTTTAGCTAGAAGGAGTTGTCACCACTCCTCTGAAGTCACGGGAGCAATGAGCTCTGTGAACACTGCTCCTGTATCTTGCTACTCAACCTCTGCAGTTCCATTGGAGTGAGCATGACAGGACCTTCCAAATTCCCATGCCAGGCAAAGTTCCCACCATTTTGCTCTTTTCAGCAAGCAGTAAAATCTTAGTGACAGGTCAGACTTGCATAGCAAGTCAAAAAGACTAATAGTCTAGCCAGCTCATAGTCCTCTGGGGAATTTACGTAAGAGGTAGCTCATTGCGTATAGCCCTTTCCGAGCCTGTATCAACCTGCTCCATGGGCAGGTGGCCTGCTTGCCCCCTGCCTCCGCACAAATATACCACTGGGTTCCTCTTCTGGGTAGGATCAAGTAAAGGGGGAATGGCTGTCACAGCTTTATCAAGCCGAGGCTTTTACCAGACAAGTAGGACTGAGCATCTCTATGTTTAAAAATCCCTGATGGGTGACAATCCTTTTAAACAGTGCTGGTGAGGACAGTATTGCGGATAATTATTGCAATAATTATTGCTATTTAATAGCATTGCTGTTTTAAACTAATGCAATACTTGCAAAAGAAGGAAATGTGGCAAGTTCTGCTTTAATAATATGAGTAGATTACATTAATGATAACACATAAAAGTGGTGTGTATTTCAGATTAAAAAAAAAATAACAAGGGAAGTTTTTTAAAAAATTGTATGGGTCAGATTATCCTACAAAAATCATATTCCCATGTTTGTAAAATGATTTGAAAAACTTGTCCTAAGACAATATAGGTATGAATTCAGAAGACTGTAACATTTACATAATGATGTACACCCTTCTTTTGTAATTATTAACTCATAGGTAATATTTTTACAACTCAGACTGATTGCACATACCATCTGTCCTTTAAAACAGTATGGAAAACTTCTCTCTAACTATATCAGCTGGACTAAATGAATTCAAAATAAAGGTTGCATTATTACCTTAGAAAAGATTGGTCCAAGTTTATGGTCATGGTATAGAAGCGTATCCAATTCTAATTTAGACATAACCTACCAGAATGGACCAGGAGGGTTTTGATTTGTTTAAGTCTCCTCAGGCATTCCTTATATTCAGCAATTCTGTATTGGCTCTGCAGCCAGAGTGGCAAGGCAATTCTTACATTCAAATGACATCCAGTGCACTATACTTCAAATCTTAACAATAAGATATTGCCTTATAATATTTGGATTGATAGTTGTGCACCAGCTTGAACTGCAATATTGTTGTGCTGATACACCTGGGCATGAGTTAAGGAATGAGCTGGTGTGTGGGGAATGAGTGTAGATTATGGTATATGACTGGAAATTATTACTTAGATAACTCCAGTGCTTTCAGTGCTGTGAATGAAAATACCTAACTTTGGATGCTCTGGCTTTGACATACTTGTAACTGAGACTGATATCATCTGTTTATCTGAGTTTGTGTATATGGTCATGCATACAAGAACAGATGTTCATTTTAATTTTAAACCTCCAATCACTATTACTTTCCTGAAGTTCTGTCAAAAATACCTGGTTCCCAGAAATCAGCTCTGGGACTACAGACTGCTATCTTCAGATCAAGTCTATTTTGGGCTATTCCTTGTGGGAGGTTGCATTTTT
The DNA here is from genome assembly GCA_039877255.1 of Loriculus beryllinus. Taxonomy (NCBI): domain Eukaryota; kingdom Metazoa; phylum Chordata; class Aves; order Psittaciformes; family Psittacidae; genus Loriculus; species Loriculus beryllinus. Next base: position 4,879 of record JBCJKH010035523.1, read on the forward strand.
TTTTTTTTTTTTCTTTCCAGGCACTGAAAAACCACATATTTTAAAGTTGGATCACAATTTTTCTTTGGCATTCGTATTTAATTTTGCATACACATGTGGTTTTCATGCAGTTAATATTTTAAGTATAGAAAGCCTAAAATAAACACAACAGAAAGCAAAATCCAAGTTAAGACTCTTAAAAATAAAGGGTATATTGGCAATATCAACTGACCCTCAACTCAGTAAATATGGAAACATAACTGTTGTTGACTTTGGGTTAGGTTCATTTCAGAGAGGATGAATGCAAAATTTATTTCAGCATGAATTGCAAGTATTGGAGTTACTGCCAGCTTTGAGTGAAGTCAGTCCTATGATAATCAAAATCATAATGAAAGACTGCCATGAGAGCAATGCATTATTCTTGTATTGAAAAAGAAGTTTGCCTCTCTTCTATTACTGTGATTAATGTTCCTGATTTTTGTGTATTTAACCATTCCAATGTTATAATTCTTGGACCTTTGTAACAAAGACATATCTATTGTAAAAAAAATGGCAAAACAAAAAAAAAAAAAAAGAACATATAGTTTCACATTAAAAATAATTGTACTCAATTTTTTCATCAATATCTGGTAAAATATCTTTTACTGATGCAGTCTTCATGTGTTGGCTTTTTCTGGAGTTTTCTATATATAGTTCTGAAGTCTCTTTGGATACGTGTGTCTTAACAATCAGCAAGAAAAATTCCCACTGCATTGCAATTTTTGGGGAAAGTTATATATTTCACAAGTTTCTTGTGTCTGATGCCATTACGTGAACTTAACAGAGCAACACTTGCACAGGTAAAATATATAAATAGCTTAGATTTGCCTATCATCTCCTCTGGTAACTAAATGTTATATGACTGCACTGGATGAAGAACATGCATCTCATTTGGCCTAATCCAGACAATCAAACAAAAGCTTCTCATGAAAATAATTTGGTTTTTCAAAAGCAATCATGTATGTACAGGCTAAAACCCATTTGCCATTAGTACACTGACTCATCCCTGTGTGATGTGTTTATTTGTAATATTTATTTAGTAAAGATATTTATTATTTAATAAAAACCAAGTCTTTATTTGTGAGCTCTAAAAAGGATGTTCATGATCAGAAAGCTCAGGTTTGATTTCTGTTTTCCATATGGACAGGAAATAATGCAAAGATTTTTCCACTGATATTCAACAATTTGTTCTACTGCAAACAGTTCTGTTGTAGCTAATTTACATGGCCTTAAAGGAGGTGAAATAGACTATTTGTGAATAGTAGATGAAGTTGAAGTGAAGATTTCAAACAAACTTCTTCTTTTCCCCCCATATTGTTCTGTCTACAGAGATGCTTAACGGACAAGATCTCAATCTTCACATTCTTCGATCATCAGTGTATTTCTCAAAACTTGTGTCAGTGTCTTGCACTTCTCTCCTTTCCATTATATTTTCTAGTCCTCATCTAGTTCAGTTCCTTTATCTTGCCATCTTAGAAATTTTCCATCCAAAAATTAAATTATGCAGCTCCTGTGGTCTCAGTCAGCCATTCATTTCTTAAACTCCTAGATAAACTTTTTATAAACTTACTGCCTCAGGAACACATCTTCCCATTAAATTCTGTGTAGGCTGTTCTTTGTTCAAATTGCATACATGTAAATCTTGTCTTAGGTCACAAACGGATATTACTCCAGTACTGTCTTCATGATTTCTCAGTACTAAATATAACAGTATGACTCCATGGTTTAATATGACTGCTAACATCTCTGTTGGAAATAGCCCAGAGTAGAAGCTAGTTGCAAAGAAGACAACCTTGCAACCAGAAGCAAAACATGCCCAGGCAGAAGTGGGCATGAACTGGGCAAAAGCAGCTCAGAACTGAGGCTCCTGGATGTGGTGTTTCCCCTCACTCCTTGAAGGTTCTGAGGGGAGTCTTCCTCTTGGGTGGAAGGCTCCAAGTTGGAGCTATGTTCCCATAAAAAAAAAAAAAAAAAAAAAAAAAAAAAAGTAATATCAAGATTGGAATCCATGGATTTTTCCCCAGAAATATCTTACATTGATATGAGTCCTGGGATTTCCACTTTGCAGTTTCCCCACAACCTGTCCTTTTCCACACCCACATTTAACAAGTCCTCTTGCTAGTGGAGATTTAGAATTATCCCTTGGAACAGATTTCATAAAACTTTCCGTAAGGAACACAGGCTAGAGAGGGAATTTCGGGAAAGCATTAGGAATACAATTGTCACAGACAGGACTAGAATTTTATACCTTTTCTAATTTAAAGCCAGATTATTTTTATGGGCATGAGGCCTATCTGGTAATTAGCCAGCATTCAGCAAACAGAAAAACATAAAATGGCAAGTAATGGAATAACAGAATGTGATATCAAAATGTGTAAGACATCTAGAGCATTTTATGCAACTCTGTCTCATAAGTAATGTCCCAAAGCCACTGGAGTCACCACACTAAAGTAGCATTTTCACATTAAAGGTTAACAGCTGGTAATTTCTGAGATGCTTGGAGGATGTTTTTTCTATGAATTCTATGAATTTCTATGTTCTTTCTCCTCTGTCCCTTTGTGAGATGAAGGAGAAAACTGTTCTCAATAAGAAAACAGCCAGACTTAACTTTCAATTCTTTTTTTCTTTTTTTTTTTAAAGGAGCTATCAGTGAACACAGAAGTTTCCTTGCTTCGCTCCTCCTCCTATTGAAGTAACTGCCCTTCTGCATCTCCTGCTTCTTGACCCACATTAGAAACCATTGTGCCAAAGGCACTGCATTTAACCAAGACCCCAAATTTCTGCACTCAGCTCTTGCCTGATGCAAGTATCACATCTGGTTTGGTTTGCATCTGAAAGGAACAACAGTTCAGCCAAAAAAGGTAAAGCTGTTGTGATATAATTAAATCCAACAACACTGTGCTAGGAGAAGTTTTGAGTAATATTAAAGTGTCAATAATATTTGGCTAGGAGGACTATTAGGGAATGAAGCAGCTAGTCAAGACAACCTTGAAATCTGAAGAAGAAAAATCTGTATGTGCAAAAAGAAGGCTTCTTGTATACATTTTAACAGAATCACAGAAGTGAATGTATGTGCCAAAGTGAAAAAAAGCCACCTCTGAATAGCCTATGTGAAGATGCACAAACAGTAGCCGTGAAAACAAATAAAACAATTTGCAGATGTGGAATAAAAGAGTATAAAAAACCAAAGCAATTATACAAGAAAATATTGTGTTTATCTGTAGTGCAAATATTTGCATGAGAACTTCAGAATGTAAATAAGTAGTAGTCAATATTAAACTATCTTTCCTATATTCACCTTAAACTTCCCTGTCTTAAGTAATACATTGAGGTTCTGCTATGAAGTAAGATTACCAAAAACAGAGGTGCCAGAATTCTGTCAAGGTGTCATCATCTGTTTCAATGATATAGGGGTAAATATTAGAATGCATTTACAGAAATTACTCCTCCTAAAACCAAAAACTGAAATGTCAAAAACTGAAGATGGAAATAATTAAAGGCAAGCATCTTATGAAGAGGTACTGAAAAGGTTATGGCCTTTCCATCATCACAAACATGTTCTGGAACTAAGCTTTTCAAAATATATGTTTAATGCTTAACATTGAGAGAGCAGCTGAACAAGATAAAACAAACTAGAGTGAGCAAATGTTCTAAGGGCTTTTATCATCATAATCCCTTGATATTAAGCATGTTAAAGATCCTTCAACACAGTTTTCTGGAGAACAACATGTTTCTTCTTTCTGTCTCTCTGTAAAATGGATTTTTTTTTTTTTAATTCTTTCTGAAGCTTTTAGTGTGTAGATTTATGCAATCAATTCAATATAATTGACTGAATCACACTTTGTACTATATTTTGTCAGAATGCTTTATCAGCACCTCTTTAACAGAATACCATGAAACTCTTTTTGTTTTGTTGGCGTTTTTTTATTGCAATAGCAGGATCCTGGATTAAGTACACATGCATGGTGACAGAACGATCCAAAACAGAGTATCCAGGAAAGTCTGTGAAGTCACAGTTGTAAGGCGGTAACCAGATTATGTTTACATTTATAGCTTTCATTTAGCCTCTTATTGGACTCAAATTTGTCTCTCACTACACTTTTTCTCATGAGAATTTAGACATCACAGTTTGATTTGTTCACTATCTGAGCAAAAGAAGGCAAAGTATGGCTGGGAATGGTGCTGCAGGATCGCTGACTAGGATCTCTCAGTGCTTTAATGTGATGCCCAGAAGAACTTGCTTCTGGGAACATCAGGCAGAGAAATAAAAAACATGAGTGATTAAAGCACATTTCCTTTAAGGAATGTTATTGTATAAACATGGAAGTGTTTTATCCAACAGATGTGTAAACTTTGTGTCTTTTGAGTCATCATTGCTGCTTATCTGAATAATATGAGTTATTATATTCCCATGAAACTGCAATCTGAGGCATATACAGAAAGTTAGAAATAAATTCATCCTGACTTGCATATGATTAAAATATTGTTAACTGAGGGACTATTCTGAAATATTCAGTACACACACCTAGAATGATAGAATGATAGAATAGTTAGGATTGGAAAGGACCTGAAGATCATCTAGTTCCAAACCCCTTGCCTTGGGCAGGGGCACCTCACACTAAACCATGCCACACAAGGCTCTCTCCAACCTGGCCTTGAACACTGCCAGGGAGGGAGCTTTCACAGGTTCCGTGGGTAACCCATTCCAGTGCCTCACCACCCTCACAGTAAAGAATTTCTTCCTTATATAAAATCTAAACTTCCCTTTTAAGTTTGAACCTGTTACCCCTTGTCCTACCACTACAGTCCCTAATGAAGGGTTCTTCCCCGGCATCCTAAAATCCTAAGCATGTAAGCAGTCACAGGGAAATCATTGCATGAATATTTATTAAATAGTGGCTAGCAAAACATTCAAATATCATAAAAAAGTCTACTAGTCTCAGTTACAGTAGATAAAGTCACAGTTTCAGAATGCAGAACTTTTATTCTTAATGATGCTAGTATTTAAAATAACAGCCTAACATGAGAAACATCTATAGCTCAATCAGAATAAAAGACAGCTTCTTAAAAAATAAACTGAATAAATCTTCTTAGAAAGAAGTAGAAATACAGTAGGCATAAACCTTCACAATATCACTTTTCAGAGTACAAGCACACTTGGAGGTAGTCAGGCTTCCAACAAGGCTATTTTCCCTTTCACTAACATCAACATTTTTGACCTTCTCACTATTACATGTATTGATGGACTGACTATTTTACATCCTCCTCACAAAGTACCGAAATTAGAAATGGAGGAGATTGGAAAGAGCTAGCACACCAAATTGAAAACATTGAATAGGTCAAAGTCATAGGCTTTGCTACAGTCTTCTTTGGAATATATGCAGAGGTAGCACAGTCTATGTTTCATTTTTGTGCTAATCATTGTAAAGATTTTATGAAATGTCAGTCTATGAACACATTCCCACAGCAAAATAATTTTGTAAAAATAGGAATGAGGTGAAAATGCAATCCATACTTACAGAATTTAAGGTACACTTAAAATCAAGTAATTCTTTAACAATACAGAAAAATACAAGAAGAGTAATAAAAACTAGAGCAGACTGAAATCACTATTTTTCCTGTGCAATACCTTCCAAAGACCTGTCAACTCCTTCGGACAGAAGCCTCTTCTTATTGGGAATACTGAACCCTTGACTACTCATCCTAATTAAAATGTAATTAGGGAAGTGTAATTAGGTAATAATACCACTCAAAACACTTAGCCTGTTTTCCACAATCTCATCCACACTGAAGCTCACTATGGCATAAAATTCTGAACTCAACTCATGACACTAATTGCCTCTTCACCCCAATTTAATCTGACGTAGACAGAAGCCTAGAGTTGTGAGGAATACTTATGGTATGAACTATGAACAAGATTTGGGAGACACATCCGTGATCCATATCCTGTGATAGATATGTGACAAAAGGCAATGTAAATGCTTGCTGCTACAAGTAGTATCTACCTCACAGAAACAAATCTGCTAATATCAGAGTCATATAATAACTCAGTCTTTGAGGTAGGTTACATATCACATACTTCTAGCTATCTTTCAAACAGATATCTATCTGAAAGGTAGCCTTTTCCACTGCCTCTGTAGTACATGGACTACATGCCTCTGTAGTCCACCAAAAAAATTATTCAGAGTACAGTTTAAAACAACTGGGATGAACAGTTTTCTATGGTTGCCTCTTCCTCAACCTGGACTCCCAATAAGAGTTGGTGAAATAAATTTTATCTAGATGGTGATCTTCTAAGACCAGTAAAGTGAGATGAATTCTGCCTCTGCTGCAGAAAAGATCTCCATCCATTACCTTACCATTAGCTTTCGATGTCTAAGGCAATAATTAGAAAATGCTGTATAACCTAAATCAAACATTATGTGACATCTATCATCTTGTCAAAGTTTTGTGTTCTCTGAAGAGACCTTAGAAAGCCCATCTCACAGCAGCTGAGCTACTCCATTCTTCACAGGCTAGGCATATCGCTGTCTTACCTTAGGTGCACTGTGATATATCTGGAGCAAACCACAGGACTTAATGAGCGTGTGTGTGGACGCACACATGTACACACACACACACATATCAATGCTTACTTGCAAACATGTCAAGAAAAAATGTTCAAGCCCTTGGGCTTGCCCTTGCTCACAATATGTCAGCTAAGCAGCTCCAGCTGACACTGGCACCAGCCACAAACTGGTGCAGTGAGAAGGAACTGCTATAAGCTACATGGTCAAAAATTCCTTCAGGGTAACCCACTATCTTTCTTATTTCCTTAGTTTGCACATCAATGTTTTAAAGGTCTAAAGAACAGCACCCTAATGACAAACAGCCATTTCAGCTTAATAGATGAAAAACTAGAGTGCTAGTGCCATTCAGACAGGCTACAAAGGGCTGCTTGGACTAATAAACTCCTCTCCTAGCCAGAAAAAATGCAGTCTCTTTAATGTTGTGTCATCAAGCTTCTGTGAAGCATTCAGAGCCTGCTGATTTTACCAGTAGTTGCCAGAATTTACTAGTAACTGCCAGTTACTAATCTGTGGCTGGCAATGCAAGATCATGGCTTCCTTTTCCTGGCTACAAACAATATTTGCTCCCCCTTTATCATGTCACACACTCCAGCCCGCTTCCGTGGACCTTTCAGAGGTTTGGCTCATATTACCAGCATTTAAATGGGATCAGTACCCACCTACCACAATTACATCATCAACTACAATGATAAATTGGCTCCGAAGGGAAAACATGTAGCAAAAAAACCCCACAAAAAAAACAATAATATGATCCATGCTTGTCTCAGAAAAAGTCTTGCTCAGGATGTTGTAAAATCTCAGTCAATTGTATAATGAGCTATTAGAGGAGAGCAGACATATGTAAATGTGGTTTTGCTTGTGTTTCTGTTTTTATATGAACAATGCACAAAGGTCAAGATCTAGAACTAAAAATAGTTACATACAAAGAAAAGATATGGGTTCATGGTAACTTGAAAAATTAGTGCATATAACTTTGTACTTTATACCTTCTGCAAGAAGGTGAACAGTGTGCTGTTCTTAGTTTTTACCATTCTTTAAGAATGCAATCGTATTCAAAAATATGTTGATATCAAGTATGCTGCTCACTAATTAAATTCAGAAACTATTAGAAACACTTGACATTAGAAGTCTTAATTTCATTTTTTTAATCGTAATGAGTGCATTTTTTTAAGGCAGTATTGTGTGTACTTCTTTTATAAATCTACTGAGGACAGAGTGCATTAAAGATATAATAGGTTTTAAACCCTGGTAGATTCATGTTTTGCCATGATTTAAGCTGTCCGGTTTGTATTCAGCTCTGAAGTTGATCTTCCCTCTCTGAGTCATGTATTGATGATTTAAACGTAAGATTTTGATCTTAAAGGTCCCTTCCAACCCAAACTGTTCTGTGATTCTGTTACAATAATGACAGCAATAAACACATGTTAATGCCTTAAAAAAAACCAAACAAAACAAACAAACAAAAATCCCCACAACAAAACTTTACCTCATGCCCAAACACTCTTAGCTAAAGAGACAACATTTTTAAGAAAGACAATATACTAAAGCATAGCCTGAAAGAGCAGACAGACATGTTCTTTGGTGGCCAATGGAAAAGTAGGTGAAAATTATAAAAGTCTATTACACTTTTTAGTGTATTTCAATATTTCCTCAGAACCCAGATCTCCATGTTTTTAAATATCTCAGAAAGAGATGGTAAATTGACATCGTTTTACCTTTACCTTTCATTTAAGTTAGAATAAATAATAAAATATATTCAAAATCTTTTACTAGTTAGGAAAGAAAATGACATGTCAATTTTCCATCAGTCATACCTAAGAGCCCCTTAAGCCTACCTCTTTGAAGAACCACATTAAAGGGGGTCAAAGGTTTCACAAATAAATTGGTTGGCAAGCAATATCAATGGTGCCCTAGACTGACCTGATATATAATTGTTTGCATATCATTGCAGTAAAAGCAACAATGTGTTTAATCTGTGTGTGTTTATTTTGATCTATATATGGACCTTAAAGGTCAATGTGATTTACTCACATTTACTGTTGGTTATTAAAAATGCCGAATAAAGTGATGGAAAGGTGTTAGAAGGCATTTGCAATTAGGGAAGAAAATGACAGTCTGCTTGGAACTGCTTACTCAGAATTTTATCACAAGGGTATTGGGGCTTTTTCTGCTCTATTTTCACAAAGCTTTATAACTCACAGCTTGAGAGAAACATATCAAAGCATTTTTTTGCCTTCAGTAAATGGATGGCAGGACTAATCTTTCCTCCCTGGATCTTACATGATCATGGCTGTTGCAAAAGTAGAGGCGTAGAAAATACAAGGAATACAATATTTTGCACTGCCTTGTTTTTTGTTTGATTTGTTGTTTTTTTTTTTTCCCTGGGAAGTAAAATTCCTAGACTTTTCCCCAAAATGGAAGGAATATCAGAGTACTCCCTACACAGGAGCCCACTGAAGTAAGTAGAAAAATTTCTATTCACATCAAGGGATTTTGACTTTCTCTGTACAGAGAAAAAATTTCCGAGTCTCATGAAATTCAATATTTAATCAGGATCTGAGAGAAATTGCTCAGCCTTCAAATTTAAAGTTGATTTTACTTTACTGTTCTATCTTACTCAGTTGTTTTACTCCATTAGGAATCTCTATATGAAGTTAAAATGAAAGAGAAGAAATGAGGAAGAGACAACTTGGAACAGAAAGCCTGAGCAAAACAAGAGCATGAAGACAGAAAAAAACACAGAAAAGAAACAAAGATGAAGACCAAAAAAAGCAATTGAATGTACCTGGAAGACAACAAGCCTTCAATTTATTATACTATACAAGCAAGTCTGTAGCTTTAAACACATGAGTAAAAGAACAGAAAGCAAGGCCCATTCAAACATTTAAACTAGTTACATCCCAGCTGATGCACCTCGCTGAATCAGTTCCTCTAAGGGCAAAGGACAATGGGAAGGATCGATCTGGGAAAACATTTTTACAGCTCAGAATTGTTAATGAAGGCCAATTGCAGCACGTTTTTTGGAGACAAAGATCTCAAATTAAAATGTTGCCACTTTTTGCAATAGATTAATGCCTGAAAGACAGCAGAGTGCTTAGAGAACCTGCAAACATTGCTTCTTCTAAATCCAGAGCTGTCTCAAGAGCGGTGGCAATGGTCACTGTTTATAGAAATGAGACTGGATCATCCATAGCAATATAAGACATACAGAAGTGAACATTAATTTTCAGCCAAATTGTGACAGAAGTAAGAACTCTACGAAAATATTATTTTTGCCTGCTTCTTTTTCTGCCATTTTTTTAAAAAAAAAAAAAAAAATCTGTCAAGACTGCCTGAAGAAGATCTTTCACTTTGGGTTTTTCCAGTCAGCGTCAAAACCAGTTGATTTACTGAACCCAGTCAAAATGCATTCCGACAGAAAAATTGGACATGAAATCTCTATTTTGCAACTTCTCTTTGCAAACTACATTTTGCACCCAGAAGCTTGGTGTCATACCTAGCAGCACTGACAAGAAGACCTGGAACAGTACCATCATCCCTAGGCTTACATTTTATTTACATCTGAATAGAGTCAAGGTTGGAGTTATTCTTTATCATTTCCTTGTTACTCTCCTGCATACAATTGCTCTGGTAAGCTCCTCAGAATGTTCCTGCTGCCTACTTCCTCAGTATAGCCCCAAGATATCAAAATGTGTGCGTTCAGCTTTAAGTACAACCAGAAGGGCTATGGTATATGCTGAGGTGCTCTGCAGAATCAGGACTTAAGTCTGGAGGGGTTTTTATGCAGTCAAGAGTTTTCCTCCCCTGCATCCACTTTGCTGAATGCCCAGTACTGAAAGTCAGCTAAGCAGCTTCAGCACACAGCCAAATTATAATTTTTCTGGGTTTTACCTTATGGGGACTTGTTTAGCAAGTGTACTCGATCATCTCTCTTGATACAGTTCTTACTTTGCTAAATACCATGAACTACAATGCAGCCACTCTAAGAAGTTGTATATCCACAGGGAACAACAACAGCATCATAAAATGCTAGTTGCCATTTTTTATTTGCTCCTCTAAGGGACAAGCCCCTTTTGGCCACTGGTAAAGCTTTTGAAGTTTCTTGTACTGCAGCAGTCCATTTAAAGCATGTATCCAGGCCACAGTCAGATGCAGCCCTCCTATTTGGAACACAAGATTCACAGGGAGCCAGCTAAAAAATTCTTTGCCACTATCAAAGTAAGCAATTCCTGACTTCTACTGTTGTTTCCCCATGGGGAGGAACAGCCACGGCAATCTGACAAATGGTTAGGTACTCCAGGTCTGATGCCCAGGAACACACACAGGAGTTGTTTAGCTGCAATCACTGCCCTGGAGTAGACCCCTAGAGAGGAACGGGTCAAAAGTGCTGCCCTTTCCAGGCCACATTTCTGTACTCTGATGCTTCTTTCAGGACACATTATCAAATATGTTTACACATTTGCAAATGGCTCTTTATATACAAGGGGGAAAAACGTTGATTTATCTGTGAGCCTATTGAACAGATTTATTTACTAGCAGGACAATAACATACCAGAGAAGGCCTTATTTATGAAAATGCATAATTATTTTGACTGAAAAATGGTGTTTGTTACATCCAGTTATTTTCTTACTAGTCATGTCAACAGGAAATAAATGGACTCAATTAATAATACTGAACTGCAAGTTACACTGAGTCAGTTTCAGCCAATAGTATTCATCTTTTTACACCATGAACCTTTTAGCAGTTTGAACCCAAACTTTTATTGGAAAACAAAAATGACAAATATTTTAAAGCAGGCAATTATCTTTTACTAAGACATTCCTCATCCTGAGAAAATACATTTGATATGCTTATAAAAATATACTTAATTCATTCTAAACAAAATATTTCATCCAATTTATGTTCTTCTAGCAGAGTTTAATCTGATCGTTCAGATGTGCCTTTGTAGCTGAATGTTTTCTTTGCTTTGATTTCAGAATTTTCCCTCTCTGAAATATTAAGTGTATAATCACTGAAAGTGTTCTTTCCTGTTTACGGAAAAGAGCCACTAAACTTCTATCCATCTAAAAGATTTTGGCAAGAGTTGATACAACTGTGGTATAAGGTGATTAATGGAAGGCAAATAAAGGAGTAATTAATCAAACCACATAAGAAAGTGAAAATAAAAAATTATGCAGTAACTGACAAGAAAACTCCTTGTGCTTTGGTACCAATGAAAACAGACCACAGAAAAAAGCAAAAAAGTTCATGAATGTTCTCCAATTAATCTGTATGCTTACAGCAATGCTCTTTAGCTTGGTTCATTTAAATCTGAAATTCCCTTCTCCGTTGATGTCAGCTAGTTAGCCAAGATGGTACATTACTGTTATGATCACTGCAGCGCATATAATTTAGATTTATCTCTTTAGGGACTCAGCTCCACCCCCTGCTAGCTAATATGCTCACCATGTTTAATGATGCAAAAAATTTCCCTGAGTACAGGTTATTTATCTTTATCAGGGGCTGCTTTTGGCTGGCTGTCAGTTATCAGCCAGAATATTTGTTCCTAAATGGTTTGTACTCATCCATATTCCAGGGCAGTTCTGAGGCCCATATTATCACTGATGTTTGCAATAAAAGTGTTTCAGTTCTTCAGATACACCTTAGTAATACTGATTTATGAGTCTGGACTGGCTATATTTCTGATGCAGTGATATAACCCTGAAATATCTGTCATGGAAGTGAAATATCTATCTAAAACCTCAGAAACAAAACCCACTTGTAGGAGTCTTGAAGAAATATGAAGAATGAAGATATTTCTTTGAATACATTTTGAGGGGAATGAGTCAGAGGTGAGTTTTTTAAACTCTAGATCTGTAGAAAATAAAATAAAATTAGGAACAGACCAGTGAAAAGAAGACAGATGAAAGTGCGAAGAAAAGGAACAGTGTGAAGGAGACAAGCCTGGACAGAGAGGTAGGGAGACAAACAAAAGCAACAAGAATGGAAAGAACTTTGGCTGTACCAGATGAGTGAACACTTTCAGCCTGTAAGATTGAAAATGACAGCTGGAAAAGCAGAAAACTAAAGCATATACACCTGAGTCGGACCAATCCCAAGCACAGCTGCAGATTGGGCAAAGAGCAGATTCAGAGCAGCCCTGCGGAGAAGGACTTGGGGGTGATGGTCGATGAGAAGGTGAACATGAGCCGACAGTGTGCACTTGCAGTCCAGAAAGCCAACCTTATCCTGGGCTGCACCAAAAGGAGCGTGACCAGCAGGTTGAAGGAGGTGATCCTGCCCCTCTACTCTGCTCTCGTGAGACCTCAGCTGAAGTATTGTGTGCAGTTCTGGTGTCCTCAACATAAAAAGGACATGGAACTGTTGGAACAAGTCCAGAGGAGGGC
>JBCJKH010035523.1:17952-29110 GCA_039877255.1 Loriculus beryllinus
TTCAAGGCCAGGTTGGACGAAGCCTTGGGTGGCATGGTTTAGTGTGGGGTGTCCCTGCTTATGGCAGGGGGTTGGAACTAGATGATCTTAAGGTCCTTTCCAATCCTAACTATTCTATGATTCTATGAAAGTTCTTGCCTGTGCAGCAACATGAACAAGCACCTAGGCTAAAAGTCAAAGGCAGATATCCTGAGTGGAGAAAGAGTTCAAAATGTTGAATGCAGTTCTGCAGCACCAACATGAGAATTATGCTACAGGTTAAAGAGGAGACCAGCAAGCCTGGCAAGTAAGAAAGACTGACGCTGTGAAATAAGTAAGTAAATTTCAATTTCTTACAGTTTTGACTAGGATGGCCATAAGGGCAGCAACTGTGTGTCAGATTTGATGTATGCAGTATCATAGGCTGGATTTGCTTTTCAGGGCATGTGAACATCTGTGGCACAGAGATTCCCAAGCTCACAGCAACCAAGCGTGCTCCAAAACTGGAAGCAACAAAGCCAGACATGCTCTCCCCAGGGTGGCATGCTGAGATAACATGGTTTCACTGCTTCCCAGACCTGAGCTAATGCCTGAGCTATGCTAGAGAGCCACACCAGTTTGTTCAGAGCAAGTTCAGGTATCTACAACAAAATACATACTTCAGAGAGTAAGAAAAACTAAATTCCCAGGTCAGATCCCTCTCCTGTTTCTATAATGGTACGGTAACACTCAGCACTGTTAATCTCTTCTTGCTATCTCTGTACCCACTTGCTAGGTAGAGCCACATAATTAACAGAAGACCATAAGCTGCCATCCATAATTCAAAATATTGGATGTTGAAACTGTCACACATAAGACTACCTTCAACACAGGAACATGTGTAAGTGTCAAATGAACAACTTTTGGTCTGAAGCCTCCATCTAGCAGACAGGACTTCCCTAGGGCCAGCACGTGCATACTACATCATGCACAAAGAAAACTGTTGCTCAGAAAGCCAGGAAATATAGCCCTATCTGAAGTTATGGCCTCTTCAGATCTGCTGGTTAAGTTGCTCATCTGCTTGCCTCTCTTCCACCGTCTTTCACATTTCTCTACAGCCTAGCAGCTCAGGCCACTGTTCTCAGTTCTCTTTTCTTTGCCATGTTGAAGTAGGAGCTATATTATTTTTCAAAAGACTATTAACAATAATCCATGTTGCCTTAATATAATAAATAGGTAAGAAGACTGGAAATAAAGTGCGTAACCAGAGAGAATAAACTCCTTTATTGCTTTCTGGGAAGATAAAACATCTGGCTTATTTTTAAGGATATATCTGATTTGGATAAATTTCCTGAACCTTCATGGAGAAAAGGATGCACTTCACATACATGAAAAAGCATTGCAATGAACATTCTCATTTTTAACCTACTTGCAACACTGAACCTGTTGCAGGTTAAATTATTTGTATGAGGTTTTTAACCACAAGAGAAAAAATATCCCAAAATTGTGTAAAACATGATTAATTTCCTTTAAAAGCCAACTAAATGTTTTCAGCCTACATCACGTGCAAATGTTAATATCACAACCAGAAAAAAGCATGTAGAATGGAAATACGGCATGCATACTTGAATTACACTTCTGTTCATTTTAGATGATGTATTTGTTTGATTTCTACCATGACATGCTCTTCCTGTTCTGAGGTTTTCCAGAAGCCTAGATTAATGACAAAAGGATCTCCAGTATAAACTTCCACAATGATAATAACATATGTTGGCATAGACAGAATAGTATTACAGTGCCATCGACATCCTCTGAGAGCATGAAATCAATGCACGCACTCAAAAAAGAACTTAATTTGTGTGTTATTTCTGGCATTGCTGCTGTAAACATGGAAAGACTTAACTAACTGACCATTTGATATGAATAGAATGATATTTAATATCACAATATGCATGTGCTAAAGTATTTTAAATACTCACTCTGTTAGATAAATTCCCTATTAGACCTACCCTTGATAATGTGCATATTGTTTCTGAAAGCAATTTCTGAATTATTTAGAAAAGACCTATTTTCTTCCTGAGACATGAAAATGAACTTCAGATTTTCTCTAAGTTCTTATTACCATTTGGTCCAGACCACATTATGACCAAATTATGGTGAAAAACTCTTGAATAAAGTAATTTCACAAGAGGCTGTTAACCTGCTAAAGCACCAAGAAACACATATCAGACTGAAATGAGCTTTAGTTGTATGCTTCTTGATTCAACTACTTAGATAATGTACTTTCATTTAGATCAGCATCTAAATGTATGAAGGATAATAGCCTTCCTGGTACAGGTATAATGAGGCATCAATGCAGTAGTACAGCATATCAGTGAAGAAGAAGGGAAAAAAGCAGTTCTGATGCCTGAAGTTCTCTTGTGACAGACACTTTTTTAAAAGAAGTAACTATGGAAGCAACAAGCATTTATGTCAGACACTTTCATACAACTGAAGAACATGAATCTGTCACCTGATAGAAACTGATTAAGGGCCATCAAGCCCAGAAGTGGAAATTCTACTCTACTGAGAGAAAAAATGCACAACGTAAAGACAGGGAGATATTTATGCACATGCCATCTCTTTTCTTAAGCAGAAAATAAGCAAATTTCAAAGTCAAATTTCTTCTCTCCTTCATCCTGTTATATGCAAAATCAGTTCAGAAACTTTAAATGGAGGGTGAGACAATGCAATCTTACTCTTCACTCTCAAGTTCTTCTAGTATTATCAACAATGATTGGTTTCAGAAAAAATTAGTTCAAACTGGTGATTTATTTTCAGGTGGTAAAATATCTTCTTTAAGTACATTAATGTTTAGAATGATACTGATAATTTGATTTTATTTTCTTTGTGTATTTGCTTTAAGCATGTATTTTTCTACCACCCTAACTCACTTCGAATATATTGCAAATGACCCCCCAAAAAACAAATATATAAATACTTCTGGATCACCTGATTTTAATCTTTTGTATCAATGTGTGGTGTGCACATGGCATACTACTTTAAAAATGTAATTCATCTAGGCCCTGGACCAAGGAAAAAAGTAAAAGGAAATTTAAGCCTTAAAATAACTCTGTACAGAACGACTTTTTTGAATAGAGGTTCTTACACTGTGATAACAATATCAACTCTGTTACTCTGACTATTACAAGTAGATCCAGTAAAAATGCAGCATTTCTGTTTTTCCGGCTGTTTCATTATTTCAGAATATGTCTTCACTGAAAGTGAAATGAAAATTACTACTTTAATAATGGAATACCAAGTGTACCTCAGACATTTACTTCTTTCTATTTCTTTTCAAATGATTTATTATTTTGTTTGGTTACTCAGTTTTTCCATCCTACACAAATGGCAGATGGTCATTATATACCACTCAAGTTGTGGTGCAATGCAATGCACAATATGTTACACTGTGTACTCTTCTTGATTCACTAGGTTGCATGAGATATGTGTGTAAATTTAGTATATCACATAGGGATCTACATGTAAGCTATTCACTTAGATAGTCTCTTTTCTGTGAAAAGAAACTGCAGTTATACACAATTCATTTGACGCGATTTAGGTGTTTTCTTACTTAGCAATGTCAAAAATTAAACTCTAGGAATGCCTGTTTCTTTCCACAAATCAGCATGAGCAATTTTGCACTGTTTTCGTTTTTGTATTATAGGACACTTTGAATAATTTTTACCTTGGTTTTATTTTTTATTTTGTATTATTAGAGTATTTGTAAAATCATTCTAAGTACAACAGCTATGGTGATATTTCAGGTAGTAAACCTTTTATTTAGTTATTAATTTTCTGTGTCTCCTACTTGTGTTTTAATAGAAAACTCTAATGATCAGCACCTGGAGTGAAAAAGGAAGACTAGCTTCCATAGCTAGTTTCAGTAACCTGATCTAAACACTGATCTTTTTTGTTGTCTGTTGCTGTTGCCATCACTGTTACAGGAAACCAAGTTGAGGCCTGAGCCCTGCTTGGACTAAGCACTGCAGAATAAAGTGGAGATCAAAAACCAGAGCTGCTAGCGCTGGTGAATAAAGCAGGTAGGAATTCCAATGTTTCAGTCTGTAAGACAAAAGGTCCATCTTTTTTCTTGCATAAAAGATTTGAATTAACTTTTATCTAATGTATTTCACATATACATTAGCTGTTGGAGAGGACTATTCTTTTGCTTTCAGTGTAGGCATGGCCAGAAAAGAAAAAAGAGAAGACACAGCACATCTCGCTAGTGAACTGGAAGGATATATGGCAAGCCACTATCAGCTGTATGCCTTTTCTTTTAGGAAGAAAACATCGAGAAAAAAAGCTTATGTGTTATTTTACAAAATACTCTTACAAGCTATAAGAGATACAAAATACTGTAACAATATATTAGAGGGAACAACATGATACAGGAGATTATTTTGATAGCTTACATAAAATTGAAAGCTCGTGCTTTTAGGTTAGAAAACTGATAAAAGTATTATTTCTGTGTAGTGATAAATAGAAATGTAAGCAAGCCTGCCTTGCTGGTGTTCCAAGGCTGGGGATAGGAAATAAAGGTGGACCTTCAGTTACTATATCTGCACTTCTGAAATCACAAACAGGCTACCTATATATAAAGATGCTTTGAAGGATATGTAAGATGACAAAATGGAACAGATGAAAGTTTGGGTTTTCTTTTGTTTTGTTTTACCTTGACTGTTGGCAGCTAGGTAAGGTACTTGTATTTGCAAAACTATTGTATACACACATACTAAACATTAACTATTTAATAGATAGAAAGTGTGCATTTTTATAAAGTGCCCAGGAGAATGCTATTCTTGTTTCTAGGACTGTGTGGATTTTTATATTTGTAATATGTGTTGTACTTTACATACTTCAGTTTATTGATCTGATTATTTCACAGTTTTTTGTGAGACTTTTTGCTGATTTTTACCCATTCTTATAAAATATTTGTTACTTTTAGTTTCCGCTTACTCAAGAAACAAGAAATTCCCTGTTTTACAAGGGAGATGTTTTTTTGGTGTGTCTGCTTGTGTGTGAAAGTATAGTATGATTTCAATACTTTGTAGGATCAGGGATCAAAGCCCAAAGTGTCTCAGATTCCACACCCTCTCTATAAAAGGATTTATCCATCAAAAAGTGGGATTCATATCCTATGGAAAATCTCAGTGATATTTTGTCACTCTGAAATAAAATCAGGAGTAAAATCTTATATATACCTCAAGAACACCCTCGGATGCAGTCAGTGGTCTAAAAAAGCCACAGCTTATATAAGCTAGTGTCTGATGCACCTGAACTTTAAATTCCCATAAGAAACTGCGGCAGTTCAGCGAGGTAAGGGTATTAAGTAAAGGCTATTACTGCCAGCCAAAAAACTGGCCTTTTCATTTTCTTTGAGGAAGATTAGAGTGCAGCGAGTTTTTAAAACGTATTTTTCAAGGATTTTTTTTTTTTTAATATTAACTTGTACTTTCAAATGCCACCGATATTTTAAGAATAGAGTATTCAAGAATTTATCCATGAATGCTATAGTCCCTACTGGATAAAAAATACAGTAATGAGAAAGGAAGTAGAAAAGCACACAAAGGAAATAATCACTTCAGAGTTTTCAATATAAAACATGATCCTATTTGAAGTCTGTCAAGGTAACTGAGAATCTTTCCTTCAGGGATCTTTGGTTCAGACTATTTTGATGCTTACTGTATCATAGTAATCATTTTTGTTTCCTATTAATTTAGATTTTGCATTACATAAATCCTTCACATAGGCAGATTTTGAGCTCCTCTCTGGCTCTAAAATCTGACTTAAGTATGATATTGGATAGTAATAGGCAACAAAGGAGTACTTCTGGATATAAGCAGGAATATAAGTACTGCTGGAGTTTTCATCAAGCATAACACTAGCCCTGATAACACTTCCACTATTAAAATACCTATATATATATGTAAACGAAAGTCACACTAAGAAGTGCAAGCATCGAAGATTTATTCATGTTTTGTGTCTCCAAAGTAATAGAGAATACACAAACACTTAACTAAATGAATTGTGGGCCTTTGCCAAAAGCAAAATAAAAATCTGCCACCAGAGAAAGACAGCAGTGACTGATTCCTGGTGTTTCTCTAAAATGAAATGAGAGCTATTTGGTACAAATCACTCTACTTCCCCCTTGTGCTTCTCTCTGTAGCCAAACTATATAGCCATTTGCAGAAAAAATAGTTTGCAAGTGGCAGCAAAATGAACCCACTGCTGATTGACCTTACCATTGCCCCAGAAAGGGGAGGCTATGAGGTGTTAGCAACAACAGGCTTCCCTACTCTCTGAGCATTGCTTTTGGGATACTGCTGGGCAAACCTATGCCTGCTACTGCTTTCTGAAAGGCAAAGGGCTGAGGTCTAGTATCACAGATCTTCAGGCTCTCCTCTGCCTTTGCTTCCCACAGTGGGAAAAGTATTACTTCAACAGAGTTTAGTCTGCTCTCCTTTAGCAACAATATTTAGATTTTATTTGCACCACTGTGAAGCTTTGAAGCAGCTCTGCTGAAACATGTGGTTTGATCTTCCCTCTTTTTCTGTGAGCATTAACCATTGCCTGGAAATATCCCTCTAGAAGTCTTGTTAAATGTCTGGCTCCAGGGATGTCACGGGACTATGAGGATCTCAATCACATAAAACTGCTTGAAGCATTTCTCAGACCTTTAAAATGCTTCATTACTACATTTAACTCTTGTCGTTCACCACGTTTTATTCTCATCAGTCAAGGGTTTTAGACAACAGGAGGTACCAACATTTTTCTTCAGCCTTACATGTCTTTTTCATATATTGCAGAAAGCAGACATTAACTGTAACATGAAGCTTACTCCTGCTTAGCTATAATTCCCAAAGAAACCAGGTTGGAATTTTGACTGTTTAAGAAGAAAGGACAGAATGTGTTTGCAGGAAATATATATGTAATACGTGTAATTGGGCCCACTTTCTGTAGTAGTACTCCCTGGTGCCTATTACTCTCACTCAAGGGTGTCTTTCCAAGTGCCACTGTAACTTATTTCGGTGTTTCTTTCGGGAGAACTTTAAAATACTTATCATGCTGAAATTCTCTGAGCAGCACACTCTGTTTGGTATCATTAGATCTCATTAGCAATCAGCATTTAAAAAACATTTTCTCAGGGTTTTTTCCTTAATATCCGTACATGTAGTTTTCCCATAATTAAGCAGCTCTATTAGTTTCATGTTGTGGGTAGGATGGAATTTTAAATAACATTCATCTGCTTCAGAAACAAATTGGAGTCTGAAATGAAAAAGTCCTCAGCTTATGTTGCTACAGGGTCAGGGAAAAAGATGGGATAACAACAATGCAGCCATGTGCTGCAGGGCTGAGAAGAGGGTGGAAGGTTTTCAATCCATTCGAAATTCAGCAAAGAATGATCGCTTCTGTGACAGGCTGGAAAGCCCTGGGTCTTCTGAAGAGGTTTCGCAGGCTGATTTCACTCGAACACTGAATTCAAAGCTGGATGTACCCTGCTCAAAATGGAACGTAATGGTGCTTGAGATGTCTGGGGGTGCCAGTCTGTGATCAGAGACAGAGTACCTGGGAGGACAGGTGTTTTGTTCAGCTCAATTGCTGTCACTTCTCAGTACACAGGATGTTCACTGCTCAGGGAAACATTTAGGTTTTAGACTTAAAAAAACATTGTCATAATGCTGCACATGGTTGGGCTGGTGGAAGTGGTCAGGGTTGTGGTTTCCCAATTTGTTTTCATTTGGTTGAGAAATCAGTAGCACAGATCAGCCCTGCAATTGCATTTGTTTTGTTTACCTACAAAGTGGGAACAGAAAGCCAAGCAAGCTTAACTCAATAAAAGCCATTAACAGCAGGCATTTTCCTTCTACAGGAATTCCTAATTGCACAAGCCCAGCAGACTCTGTGCCCAGGAAGTCCTGCTCTTACTCCATCTCAAAGTAACATTTCACCTTTTTCAGCACACAGAGCATTTGGCTTGGAACCCATAAACCAGCCACATCTTGTGTAACCAAGGAAATACATCAGTTGAGAGCAATTGAGATATTAGAATTTTTTGCATACAAGAAAATTAAACCATAAACCCATACTCAATGCTCAAAATCTGTAAGTGATTTAAACTCTTTGATTGAGCACAGTTTGATTTACATCAGATTTAAACTTTATTCAGCACTGGCAAACATCCTACAAAGAAAGAGGGGGGATGCCTTCTGTCACTTTGGCATTCCCCTTCTGATAAGCCCTTTTTATCTGCCATCAGCCTCAGAGCTGCATTCATCATCATCTCTATGCCGAGCTGTGGAAAGGGAACATCTGATTGCAGATCAACCAAAGTGTTTACTTCTTTCTATAGTGTAAATAGCAACAGTGAAAAAAAGTTTCTAGAACAACAGAGCTGGGATGTGCATGGCTAGAAAGAACATGGAGATCTGCTGATGGCACCAGAAAATAAAACCAGTCCTTTAAGCTGTGTTGAAAATATTTACTGCCTCTCAAGTTATAATTGCAACATTTACTTCTTTCCTCAGCATGTTCCTGTCCCCAGTAAGCTCCTGACATTGTCTAGTTGGAACATGGTATTATTTCCTTAATTTTTAACTGTTGCCATCAACTAGCCAGCTTCCATTTCTCTCCTGAGCCTCATTCTCCTTCCTTGACATTTTCTCTCCATCACTGGCAGTTTGGACCCTGGGACTACTGTGATTCTCCTCATAAACATCTAGCTGGGGAATGCATACCCTGGTGCTAAATAAAGAGGAACACCTGATGGGAGTATCAGACTGACCATGTATCTTCCAAATTGGAGAAAGCAAAGCTTCCCCAGACAAAATCACTGGTGCCTCTTCTGCTGGCCTTCCTCATTCTGTGGAGAACTCTGGTCTCTCTCCAGGCAGCAGATCAAATCTGTGACAGGGGACGCCAGATGGGAGGCAGGCATTTTCATTTCTAGTCAGCCTACTGTGAGAATCCTGGCTTTCCTCTTCTGAAAAGTCTTGTAATCTCTCAAAATGCAGCTGGAATTCCTCACATCAAAAACAAGTCTGGGCTGCTGATAGCTGAAAATTGCTAAGCAGTGGAAGGATTTTGTGTACAGTAAGCCTACACATTCACTGTGCCAGCTACCCTTCTTCCCAGCATTAACTCCAGGTCTGATAAGATGTGGAAAGGAGTGCTGTGCCTATCAGTCAACCTGCAGCAGGCTCAGCATGTGTTAAAGAAGGGGCTGTGATGGGAACTCTGACAACTTGAATCAATCTACTGCTTCTCCAGACTTGCTCCTACACATGCCTCCAGCCCTCCTGCTTCCTCTGTGACTGTGCCAAGCCTCAGATTTCATAGCGCCAGTCTGTAAAGACCATGCTGTTCATCATCTATCATGAACTCATGAGCATGGTGTCCTTAACTTCTTTATAGTACAACTTTGAAATACACCCTGTAGCGAATGATGACTCTTCATCTATTTCTGATCTGATCTAAACCATATTTCCTCCTTTACTGTACTTCTACAGTCTATCCCTGCTTTCCTTCTTATTTTTAAACTTTACCATGGAGCTCCATATGATGTATTAGATTAAAGCCATTACACAAAGAGGGTGCCACATTTTGTTGTGCTGTTCCCCATCACACCACATCGAACTGCAATGAGAAGACGGGAGAGTATTGTAGAGAAGGAAAACCAAGGTAAAATCTTCTGCAAACCATATCTCCCATTCACAGCAAATCTGGAAGAGAGGAGGTCATAGTCAATAGCCACCCTAGTTAAAAGCAATATGTGGCACAAGAAAAGCAGGTCTCAAAGATGCTTGGCTCTGGGAGACACATGGAATAGCACTGAGCTGCTCCTACTGGGAAGGCCAAAAAGACCCTTCTCCACTTAAAAATGGGCACGGGCCAGACATCAAAGGCACCATGAAACAACTCAGTATCCAACATATCCCTTATAGCCCTCACACACCAAGCTGGGAGACCTCAATGTCCCGCTAGAAGACCATGTTACACAGCAGCTACAACCACATGGCAAAGACAAATGCTTCTCATGGTAAAGAAGGAGCAGTTGGTCCATCTCTCCAAGGCAGGGCTGTCTTTGCCCTACAATGTCCTCTCAGCTCACACAACAGCTCCATCCATGCACAGGGACTTACAGTTGAGCGGCCCGACTGCCTCTTGTGACGGGCAGAAGGAGCTTCTTTGCTCCGAGGCACTGTCTTCTGCTGCAAAGGGCAAAAGGTTTGGGGGATGTTTGGTTTAACACAGGAGAGAGAAAAGGATTTCACTCAGGCTGGAAAAGGCAGCTCAAGTGCACGAAAGGGATTCACATGCAGGGAAAGTCATCAAGCAACGAGATGCAGCCTCACACAAGCCACACACCAACCACAACCTGCAGGGACACCCATCCGTGAGCTCTGCCAGCTGAAAGGTCACACAGCTGGGTGGCAGAGCTGGGCTGAGATGTCTAAAGCATGGTCTCAAGCATCTGTAACATCAGAGGTGCAGTCTCAGCCAGTTCTCCTGTCATTTAGATGACACCTAATGCCTGGCAGATGCAGAGCCACATGCAAAGTTGCCTTAAGTCCACAATCACCACTAACACATCTCTCCTACAAAGAAGTAAAGCAATACAACACTGATCTGCACTGAAAACTTGAGGAGAAGCCCCTGTGGGCTTCCACCCTTGCACGGACCACCAAGAACAGAGGCTGGAAGCCACTATGGGCTCCCCACACCAGAGTAGCCCTTCAAATTCAAGCTCAGATGAACCCATTGCCTGACCTCTTCCTGTTCTAGTTCCATCACCCAGGCCAAGGTTAAAGATAATACAGTGATAAGTGACTCCTGACAAGAATCACATCCATCCCCAGCCCTTGGAAAAGCACTTCTTGTTGTGACTCAACAGGAGCTGTGTCACCTGAAGACAGATGCAGCAGAGTTCCTTTCCATAAGCAGCTCATTCATCAGGTAAGCAGAAAGCAACACAGGTATTTGGCAGTTTGAAGCCCTAAATCATGCTTTCAAGCCAAATTCCAGCATTTCTCTGCTTGTCTTGGCAATTGGCTACTCTGTGATCGTGGACTTGCTTGAGTGAATCCAGAGGAAGCCATGGAGATGCTGCGAGGGCTGGAGCAGCTCTGCTCTGGAGCCAGGCTGAGAGAGCTGGGCTGGG